>CAOJBK014595612.1:0-10869 GCA_948294925.1 Codiaeum variegatum | reverse complement strand
ATATATATATATATATATATATATATATATATATATATATTGTAGATTATTAATTATATACATATTTTAAATATTTTTCTCTTGTTTTTAAAAAAAATTACAACTAAAAATTTTATAATTATTTTCTAATTAATTTAAATTTTATCATAATGAAAATCTATTATACAAATTCTTTATTTCCATTCTTTATTTATTTTTTTATATCATAATTCATTTCTTTAATGATACTTTTTAAAACAATTGATAATGGATGAATTTTTTTGAAACCATGAAAATGGATGAATTTAATTGTTCAAAAACCTATGGTTTCCTACCATGATGTTTAGGGTAGAGTGGGGAAGTGAAAATCACATAGGCAAATTAATTTATTTAGAATATTAAAACATTTTCCCTTTTCAAAATTGGGTGCAAGACATGAGTTGTTTAGTATACAACAACATTTAATAACTAATTTATGATATTTAAAAGTAAAACAAATTAGTAATTCAAAATACGATAAAATATTTAGAGTTATGTATCATACATATCTATGAAGATAAATGGTGATGAAACATGTGCCCTAAGGAAACTTTGATCGAATTTGATTTCCATTGCCCCTGCCATCATCGGCTGGCTACTTACTATTGACTTCACCATGTGATTATGAATTCCTTTTTTGACTTGTCTGTTTTTGAATTACCACAACCTAAGAGTACTCATGCACAGCCTAAGAACACAGTTCCTAATTCTATTGCACTTAAATCTTATGCAGCGATTGTTTCCAATACATCCTCTTTGTCGTCTCCTACTTCTGTCTCTGAAGATAAGGGAGGGTTTATAGCTATCAAAATTAATCAACAATTACATAAAGAGAGGGTTTGATCCTTTGATTGTACATTGATTGGCAGAGTTATACTTTCAAAGGAGAAAAACCATGAAGAGTTAAAGAGCTCAAAAAGAAAATGTCCTTAAATTGGAATATTGGTAATAATTGGAAGTTGATTTCCATTGGCAAGGGATACTACAACATTCTCTTACAATTTGAATCTAATAAGAACAAAGTATGGGGTAGAGCCTCAATTACATTCAAGCATGGGATTCTTAGGTTGCAACCATGAAGTAGGGACTTCGATCTAGAGGCTCAAAAGCCATCTAATACCTAACTCTAGGTTAGATTTTATAAACTCCCTTAGTAGTATTGAAACCAACAGATATTGGAGGACATTTCTAGGGGAATTGGCATCCCACTGAAAATTGATAGTGGAACAATTAATGAAAACCTTGGACACTTTGCAAGGGCCTTAAATTGATGTGGACCTCTCGCAAGATTTACTTGAGACTCTAATGCTTGAAAAGATTGGGAAGAGCTTCTTTATCGTGTTATATATGAGAATGTCCCATCTTTTTGCTTAACCTATTATAATATTGGTCATTTGCTAATCAATTGCAGGTTGAATAAAGTAAAGGCTGAAGCAACTATAAATAAAAATGAGGGAAATGCTCCAGTGAATAAAGTTTCTAAAAATCCTATATGGTCTTGGGCTCCAATGGATTCAGTTACTGCTACTATTCCTCTGGCTAATGTTTTTTCAACATTCAATACTGCTCTTCAAGATGAGGTAGCAGACCAAATGCACTGTGCTGAATCTCTAGTTGATAATTATGCCATAGAGATTATACCTAAAACCAATATTCGGCGACCTGCTACCACAAATATTGATGACCTTACTGCTATTGGAGATGTAAATTTGTAACATTTTGATGACTTTGTCACTGATATTTTCCCTCTAACTAATAATTAGCTACATGTTACAGATTTTGATAATTCTTCTACTGATAGGATTCTACAGGGTATCAATGATCAAACAAAGTTGCTGTTGATAAATGATGATACTTTACAATATGTTGTTCACAGTGATAATATTACCACTGATCATTCTTTGCCTGTGGATTCTACTTTTCAAATGAGAATTGACAACCTAAACCGTGTTGAAAATTCTTCTAACCATTGAGATGGGACTAATCATGGTGATAACTCCTCTTGGGGTGACATGGTAGAGAATGACGAAGCTGGTTGGCAGGATGTTAAATCACGTAAAGAGAAGCAGAAGAGATCTAAGTATCAAGTAACCCTCTCACGGAGGCCGAAAAAAAAATAATTAGATATCAATGAAGTGTCTCTTCTGAAATTATCGGGGGATTGGAACCCCAAAACTCAATGGAACTTTCGTTCTATCTTTAACCAACATAGACTTGATTTGGTATGTTTAGCTAAATCTCTTGTTGATTTTGAGTCTATCTCTCATCGGTTTTGTTCCTCTATAAATTTGAAGCTTTTTGTAGTAAATAATAAAGATCCAGATTCTATTTTGATCATAGGAAATCATTCTTTGAGTCCTCTTATTCGATGCATTATCTCTGAATAGCATGTCACTCTTGACTTTTTAATAGACAATAAAGAGAACCAATTTTCTTTCATTTATGCCAGAAATTGGTGGAATAGGCACAATGTTCTTTAGTCTGAGCTTTCTGATACAAACTAGCATGTTGAACATTGGCTTCTAGTTGGTAATTTTAATGTGGTTAGGGGGGTTCATGATAAAACTGGTGAGCCTCCCCTAGCTCCCCCTAGTAGACAATTTAAACTATTTATTGATATCAATGAGCTCATTCAGATTCCTTTTTAAGGTATCACTTATACATGGTGCAATGGTAAGTATGGGAATGCTAAAGTGGAAAGCTGTTTAGATAGGGCTCTTGCTTCGCCTAGTGCTTTGGAAAATTAGCAGTCCATTTCATGTCTAGTTTTACCAAGACATTGCTATGATCATTCTCCCTTAGTGATTCATTTGGAGGGAAGTCTGACTCAATCTAAAGCGTAGTTCTGTTTTCAGTCTACGTGGCTTTTGCATCCTCCTCTGGGTGACTTCATTTCTTTTACATCGCAAAAAAGTGATACTCGGTTTCCTCCTTTATAATTATTATTTGACATTATCAAGAATCTTTGGTTAGCTCTAAAAGTTTGGAACTATGAGGTATTTGGCGATTTGGATGTCAACATTCAGGCTATAGAACCAGAACTTCTTTATGTTTAAAATGATATTGCTAATTCAAAATTCTTAGAGCAACTTCATTCCAGGGAATTAGAGGCTCATGCAGCTCTTGAAACTCTTTTACAGTAGAAGGAGACTTTTTTTAAAGAGCAGAGTCGATTTAAACTATTTCTTTACACAAAGCTGGTGATTTTTATCATGATGAGTTTGCTGCTATTTTTTATCATATTGTTGCATTTTTACAAGGACCTTTTTAGTTTAGAGAGAAATTTTTTGCAAAACTTTTCTATGGTGAAAAAGATCATTCCCTTTCTTATAGATTCGGACAGCAATGATGCTTTTGTTAAGTGCCCTTCAGATGAAGATGTTACATTAATGATTTTTGCCTTGGACCCTTCTAGTGCCCCTGGCCTTGATGGGTTCACATACCGAGCTTTTTGGGATATCATCAGTAAGGAAGTGTGTAATGTTGTTCAATTTTTGTTTCTCTATGGTAAAGCCACTCCATATTGGAATTCTAGCTTTATGGTTCTTATATCTAAGGTTAAGGAAGCCATTAGTATTGAGCAATATTGGCCTATTGTAAGATTGTGTTTGAGCTTGATAGTATAATATTGTGCTTGAGCTTGATTATGCTAGATAACTATGGAATTAATACTTTTTGGTCTTGATTATCATATTGGAGTTAGGCTTTGATTGCTTATTGCTTGAATTATCTATAGTGGTTTCTATATGCTGACTTATTGAGAGCTTATGCAATGTTGCTATCACTGTGTAATCTCCCCACTTAGAATTTGCTAGTTAAATTTGTCAAGGTAAAATTTTTTAGTCCACATAGGAAGAGAAGAAATGATTAAGGAATTTATTTGTGTAGACAAATTCATATATCCACCTATTTTGTTAAATTTTCTCTTTGTTTAGCTTTTTAAGCCAAAGAAGTGCATTATTGGCACACTTCTATTTTAAAATTTTGTTTAACTATACATTTACCCACCTTATGTTATGAGATTATTTTGATGAGTAAGCTTATTGTGATATTGTTTTTCTAGGTGCTAAAGGATAGTTTTTATATTTGAATTATTTGAGCTTAAATTTCACTTTAATTGAGGTTCAAAGCTAAGTGTGGGGAAAAGGAAAATTATCATGTACTAATGAAAATTGCATCTCTCTTACAAAGAATATATATATATATATAAAATTTAAAAAAAGAAAAAAATGGAAGGGAGGTTTAAAGTATTAATTATTTTGAAATGTAAAGTTTTTATTGCCCTATTATTTTGTGAATTCTTTTGCACATTATTCTTGTTGATTTGTCACTTAAATTTGGTTCACTTTGCAAGTTATCTCATATTTTGTTTGTTATAACCTTTTTCATTGTTAGCTAACAAACCTTTTTAGACCCATTACCACCTATGTAAAAACCTTTTGATTTTTTTTTTACCTTTATTGACTCCATTAGTGGAGATAAGTTTGGTTAGCTTGCATATGAGGTGGATGAACTTATTGTTAAATATTAGATTTTAGAGATTCTATTTTATGGCAATGAGTGTATATGTATATCTTGAAGTGCAATAAACTTTCTATTTGATAGTTTTTGCAATAAGTTAACCAAATGCTTAGTAAATTTGTGATGATTTTGAGAATATTTATGTTGAATACTTGCTATTTGAGTTGTACTCTTGTTCAAACATTAATCTTGTATGACACACACTCTCTTTTGGATTAAAATGTTTTAAGTCAAGCTATCTAAGTTATTTGGTTGAGTATGGATTTGCTTAAGGATAAGCAAAGATTAAGAGCAGGGGAATTTGTTAGTAGCTAGAAATCTTGAATATTTAGTAATTAATAATGCATTTAGTTCTTAATTTAAACTCATTTTGTTTTCATTTAGGTTAAGGTAGGTTGTTTTTATTATTTTATGTAGTATAAGGAAGGTAGTTTGTGTTTTGCATATATTTTGAGCTTAAAAAGAGTTAAGGACAAAGTTCAGAGTGAACCATTGCAAGAAAAATGAGTTTAGAGTGTGAAACATCAAGTATTGGGATAGTAAAGATCATGGTTCCTCATCGGGAATCATAAAGCCTCACCAGAGACAACCTCTATATAAAAAATGCCTTAGTGCCTCGCAACAACTTTGATAGCTTTGAACAACTTAGAGTATTTTGAGCACAAATTGAGTTACAAATGTCTGATTAAGGTGATTCATAAGTCTTTAGAAAGCTAAGAGAATGGTTTACAAAATTTCTAAAGATTACAAAGTCTAAATCTATGATTTTCTAGCCCAAAATTATCCCACAATAAAGACATATTATTTAGAGCAATTTTTATTACAAAATTTGAGTGATTTATTTTCTATTTTGATTAGAATTCTTGTCCAACTCAATTTAGAAACTTTTAGGATATTTTAAGAGGTTTCCTACTCAAGGTTTACCTTACTCCTCATGGATATACTACATAAAGGATTTTAAAACTTTATTTTAAGGAGAGGATTGGAGGAACTCAATTAGAGTCCCTTTTGGGGAGATCTAAACTTTATTTTCATTATTTACTTTTGGAATTCAAACAAGAATTAAAGTTTTTAATCAAATATTCAGAGTTTTATTTCCTCTTCTTCTTTAGTATAGATTTTATTTTTTTTATCATAATTATTTCTAGATTTATTATTGTTTTTCGTTTCATTGTCATGAGTAATTAAGTTCTTAATCTAGGGTTTGGAATGTATTTGATTTATCTTATCTATCTTTATTGTTACTTGATTAATTTGTTATTTTTACAATGAAATTACATCAATTGGTTAGGACTTAATGCTGGAATTTACTTGATCACTAAATTCTTAATTTAAGAAATTCAATTTACAAGCTAGGGCTGCGATTTAATTTCGGAACTTTGAATCAATTGACATAGAGAATGTGTTACTTTGAGATAAGGACACTCTAATGAGATTTTAACCACTAATTTCACAAGGCTTAATGAATTCAATTTGTTTGTTTATCTTAATATCACGAGAGTATAATTAGAAGTAAATTGGATGTTAGTAATTCACCTTGAGAGAGGGCTTTACTAAATTTAGGAAATTAGGTCTTGAATTTCTTCGTAAGTTAACAAATCATGAAAAGTATACAATGAACACTGATAGCTAATTGATGACCCTAAATCGTAGGTTTTCAATATTATTGAAGTTTAATTTATAATTTTTTTAAATTTATTTTTAGTTTTAAAGCATCATTCAAATTTATTAGTGTAGATAATAGTAGAATCAAATCAATTGGTACTTTCCACTCCTTTCTTGTGGGATCGACACTCAACTTCACTACTATATTACTTATACAATTTTGTACACTTGTAGAAATTACACATCAAGTTTTTGGTGCCGTTTTAGGGAAGGCAGTAGTATTAATATCAATTGATTTGATAAAATATATTACCTTAGACAACTTTTCATTTATGTTTTTCTTTCCTTTTTTTCTTTTGCATTAAATTTGTTTCTTGAGTTTCTTTAGGTTGAGGATTTGACCAATGGACTACTATAATACTTCATAGGCATCAACAAAAGCTTATTAAGTAGACTTTTTAGTACAACAAAGGTACTCAAAATTTTCTTCTTACTCCTCTTTTGAGCACTATAATGACAATTATTAGAAGAATTCTTTCTTTGAAAATTCATATACCTTAAGTACTTGTGATCAATTTCTCTCCCAACCATTATCCTATCAACAATGTGATGTTCAACTAGCTTTAGAAAGATATTTTACTATAGGAGGTTATAGGATTAGTGAACCTGAGGATAAAGACTTAACTATAGAGGAACAAAAAGATAGATTCATTGCTAAATGGGGGGTGGAATATGATTAAAACACACTTTTAGAAACTTCTCAAATCAGTGATGATAATATCTTTTGGGATAGTGAAATAGTTGAGGAACCCCAACAAGAAGAGTCACTAAATGAGGAAGAAATACACATACCCTAAACTCCTTCAATTGAAACACAACACACAGTTGAGCTTACACCATTGTCATCATTCTCTAAGTGTTTATTTGTTGGAGAATCTAATATTTGGCCAGTACTTATTTCTTCAAAATTTTATTTAAAGAGGGAAAATAGTTTTATAGAGGTTATGGAGAAAAAGTATGTAAATTAGGATGGAGCATCTCACACTTGCAACAACTAGATGAAGATAAAGTGCCTGATTTGTTAGATTCCAAAACTGAAGAAATAATAAGTCTATGGGCGGAAGTGTTTAGAATGGAGCCTACAATGAACCAATTAAAGTTTGTAAATCATAAGGAGATAAGAGTATTATCCTCATGGTTTAGCATTCTGATTTTAATAATCATAAAATTGAATAATATGTTATTGTTCACTAACATGGATTATTTAGGTCAAAGCCAAGTACTTAGGTCTCTAATAGTTAGGCATGTGCAACATCAATTGACAGATATTAGCTACCTAAGTGACTAGAGTTAACGACCTAACTGGATCCATTAGGCACCTAATATACGACAAGTTTAGAATAAATGTGAAATGGATCAATACCTTCATTTTTTTTGCATGAAACAAATCCTTTTGGAAGAACTAAATTTCTCATGCATAGATTCCTTAACTAATCAGATCACTGGTCTTTAAGGAATAATATTCTTTGACTAAATGCATAAAAAAATCTGAACAAAATGAATTTGTTCATATCTAGTTACAATCCAACAACTAAAAAGCTGACATGGCTTAAAAGCTTGGTTTCTAGCAAAACCAAATGTCAATAAGTCACATCATGATTGACAAATAGCTGTTGGAAGTGATGTTAGGAGCATGTTTTAAATTATTTTATTCCTTTGTCTCTAACAGCTATTTTCTTCAAACAATCTCTATAAATAGCATTCAAATCTTCATATTTAAGAGGTTAGTTGATGCCATTGATGAGATTAGAGTGTTCATAATTTCTAAATTTTTCAAGATCAAAATACTTTTACCACCATTCATCTTGGAATCATCTTTTTCTCTTTTCTAAATCATGTTTGGAAGAATTTATCATGCCTTAAATTATACATCTCAACTAAGCATTTATTTCGAGTCATTTAACTTGAGTTTTAATCATAAATTCCTTATGCATTCATTGTATTGATCCATTGTAGGATTTGTTATAATAAAAGCTTTATTTTTATGTATTTCAAACTTTGTAATTTTTCTTGTTTTAAAGGCATCCAAGCACCTAATTAAGCATGTGGTTGTATTAGGGATATCATAGCAGCCCAATTGAAAGTCTATAAGAGGATCATCTATTTATTAGAGAAAGGGTTATTTCTCATTGGTTAAGTTCTTAGTTAGTTAGGATTGTAAAGGCTTTGCACTGACCAATTGAATAGAGCACACATAGTGGAACTTTCAAAACATGTGTTTTGGAGACTAGATGCAGGCCTTATGTGCTAAACCAATATAAATCCTTCTGTTGCTTCTTTTCTTTTACACGCATAGCATTAGGTCCCTAATTCTTGACATAAAAATGATAAAATTAATTTTTACTAAGTTTGTGTGAACTTTTTATCATTTATCATTATTCTCTCATAATCTCATCAATTGGTAATATATTCTAAAATGCACCTTTTCATTAGTCTCCTAATCAATCTGCCTAGTGAACTGATAGCAAGTATTAGCTTACTGCTGTAAGTATCTTTAGGCTGTTAACAAGCACATCAAGATACTTATGCAGTTTGCTTCAGCCCTTACTTAAGTACTATGTGTGTGGTAACTCAGATTTCCTTAAAAAGAGATTGATTATCATACTAGCTCAGACATCTAATAAAAGTTGATTATATCAATCACCTAATTAAAAAAGAGCTGAAATGTCCAATTCACCCCCCTCTTAGATGCCTAATCTTACTATCAATTGGTATTAGAGTGGGTCTCTATATATATTTTAGGCTTAACACCCTCGGAGGAAAGATCCTATCATGGCTTATCAGGTATATGAAGTTCCCTTACTCCCTGAGAGGCAATCCATCAACAGTCCATCACTCTTCAATAGGACACACTACACTTACTGAAAAATAAGGATGACTCACTTCATCTAGGACACTGGCATAGCTACCTGGACTGTGATTAGAAATGGACCAAAAGTGCCCATGAAGACTATAGCAGTAACCTCAACAAGTGCAGCTGGCAGTATTCCTAAACTAGAGTCAGAATATAATGAACATGACTAGAAGTAAATCTCTCTAAATGCAAAAGCCATAAATATTTTACATTGTGCACTAGCACCACCTAAGTTTAACATCATTTTTAAGTACACTACATTCAAAGCAATATGGGAAATGTTGGAAAATCATATGAAGGAACAAAGCTGGTTAAAGAGGCTAAAGTAAATATTTTGATGAAGGAATATGAGCTATTTGAGATCAAACCATCTGAGATCATCACAGTAATGAACATCAAGTTTACCAATCTAACGAATTAGCTTGCTGCTCTTGGGTATGCTATACCTGAGAAGAACCAGATTCAAAAGATACTTAGGTCCCTGCCTAAGGTATAGGACTAAAAGGTCAATGTTCTAGCTGATAAAGAGGAATTGACAATGGTTAACCACATAGGCAATCTTCTAACCTATGAGATAATCCTAACAAAAAGAGTTGAGTCCGAAGCTAATCAAAAGAAAATAATTGCACTTTCTATTAAATCTGACTCATCAGGATCAGATGAGATGGGTGCTTTGGCAAGGAAAATGAATAGATTTTTGAAGAAAAGAGGAAATAGATACTAGTGACCTAATAGAAGAGAAAATCATATAAAAGGAGAATCAGCAAAGAAAGACTCAAATGAAGTTGTATGCTACGAATGTAACCAACCTAGTCATATCAAGCCTAATTGCCCAAAATTGAGGAAGACTACCTCCAAAAAGAAATAAAAAAAAATTATTGGCAACCTAGAGCGAATCGAAACAGTCTCAGGCATCTGATGACAATTCTGATGATGATGAGAAAACTAATCTATGTCTAATGGTCATCTCAAGTGACAGTCATGATGAGGAGGAAAGCCTTGAGGTACATCTTTCATACTCAAAGGTTGAAAATGATTTTGAAAATAATTTTAGTGAGCTGTACAGTGAGTACATGCACCTAAAGAAGGCTCATAAATCACTAAAATCAAAATTTACCGAAATATCATTTGAGTTATCATTAACTCAGGAATTCAATCATGATCTTCATAATGAATGTATGAAAAATGAATTTCTGATGGGTAGCATTAGGAACTAAATGACAACCTCTTAAGTTCATTGTTCCTAAATAGTAGCCCGATTAAATTAAATGATCAACTAATGAGAACATAAAACTATGTGAGATGCTTAAGTTTGATAGCAGCCTAATTACAAAATTGAAAAATGAAAGAGATGAATTCTCTCTTATTTTTCAAAAATAGAAATCTCTTATCAATAAAATCAATTCACAAGAAATTGTTCATAAAAGTGCTTCATCTGATGTTGCATCATCTTCACATGATCTGAACCCCTTAGTTGCCAGTCAAGAACCTAATCATAATTCAAAATTAAGATTCGAAAGAGCATTGAGGTAGATTCGGATATGGGTTCCTAAGGGAACTAAACCTGCTAACTTTTTAGGACCCAACAAAGATTGGGGACTTAAATCAACCTAATTCAATGCAGGTGAGCTTGAGCAGCAAGAGCAAATTAGAGGACTTGCATATCAATAGTGTTAGGGTTATATGCCCTAGAGCTTGTACATTTGTAATTATTTGTAATCATAATCCACGTTGGCTTTAAAATATATATGTTTTCGTTTAATGAATGTTTTCATTTTAGTGCATTACATATATATGTTCCATAAGTCTTA
>CAOJBK014592908.1:0-18285 GCA_948294925.1 Codiaeum variegatum | reverse complement strand
AATCAGCATACAAGTTAGAAATATATCGTCATTGGAAGATGATCAAAGTCTACCCTCTGAGCTCCTGGAAGATAGTTGTGGACAAAATACTGCACTTGGGCAAAGCCTATCACATCAGTGTAAGACACATGATCAGAAGTCAGTGGTATAGAGTGCTAAAACTGGTTAGCACTAGAAGGCATGTAAGATGTCGAAGCACCCAAGCCAAATGAACTATAACTCTGATGAGGCGTGGCTGGACTTGTAATCCTGCCCCGAGGTCTTCATCTAGTAGGAGCACAGAGTCCCTCTAGAATGAAAACATACTTAGTACAAAATGGGGGCATCCCAACCATCAATCTAGCTGCCTGAAACTCAAGATATGAAGCATTAATCAGCAAGTAATGCTCTTAAGCTCTCCCAAATCTCCAATAGGATTGGAATTCAGCAGGCAATCTCTCTCTTATTCCCAAAGGAGGGTCAGCGGGCATCATCCTATCACCACCTGACTGGGCTATGACATGCTCTCCAAGGAAAAACTCCATTAGCACAGTCAATCCTAGCAAAATTCGCCTCTGAGTAGTGGTGACACCAACAGTATCTCGGTCTACCTCCTTAATAGTATTTATCTGAAAGAGCTACCATGTAACTTGAAATCATCAAAGGCAGTAAATCAAAAATCTGCTAATGACACAGATTAAGCTATTTCAGATAGTATATGAGTCATGGTCACTAGAATATGGCGGTAATGAGAAAACCTGACACTGTCCTGCTCAAGAAGCCAAAACTCTCTGCATCTCATCCTCCCAAATGGAAAAGGAAGCTAGTCTCATATTACTATCTTGGGGGAAAACTCACCAAAATGGGTAAAAGCCCATAACTATAAAAGAATACTGACAATGTTAGAAAAATCAACAAAAATCATAAGTAATAAAATGAAAGGAAATGTTGACCTCCCAGACGATCGCAGTGGAGGGGATGTCTACTTTGGCACCCATAGATAAGATTCCTATGCCTCTATATGCTGCAGCTAGACTAACACCATCCCAGTCATACTCGTCCAAGTCTCTCAAATTCTTCATTGAGGCTAGAATCTTCAGGTCAACCATGTCGCACTCATTATATAGGAAAATTGTTGATATGATGATTAGAAAATAGACCCGAGCATACTGATCGGCAATATAATTATCAATCCTTTGGGCCATCCGATCAAGTAAGTCCAGTAAGACAGTCCTCCAAACCTATCCTTGCCATCACTCGGCAGTCACTCACCCAATAGAGTCCTAGCTCATGGCATTGTCTCGCCCTCGCATAAAAAACTACAGTACGGCGTCTAAACTGCATACCAGTCAAGCAAGACCACTCAAAAGAGGTCATGGTCATCTCTCCCATAGACAAATGGAATGTGTTGGTGGTCGTCCACCACCTCTCTGCAAGGGAAAAAATCAGTGCCTGATCAAGAGTAGGCCCTATATCTAGGTGCAGCCAACTAGTCACCTCAGGATGGGCATTCAGGAAATCGATCACCTTATTCAGGCAAGACACGTCGCGTCTCTGGCTAAACTGGCCATCCTAAAGGCATGCATTCTATCCTTGTTATTTTCAATTCCACTTATTTCTAACTCTATTTTATCTTGCAAAAATGAAATACGAGAGAAAATAGCACATAAAAAATGATACAGAAAAATAAAAGAGTGATAGGAAACCCATACTATGGGAAAGTCAAGCCAACTAACATACGTCTGTCAGTATGCTAGCAGATCTGAATTGTCAGGCATAGGCAGTTGAACTCTATCCATCATTAGATGATCAGTAGGATCCCAGTCTAGTAAGCATACTACTTCAGAATCACATAACCCGACAGATGCTTCAGGTATATCGCTAAGCAACTCGTCTGCGAAAAAACTATATTGTGGATTATTCACCAATTCATCTAGTGACAAAGTTTCAAAAGGTGGAATCACCTCTCCTTCTCAAGACACACTCAGCAATCCAGACAAATCTTCCAACTCCTCATCGATAATCGAAACTAATAACATCCAAAAAGCTTTTTCTCCATATTAGAAAGGAAGAAGAATGGATTTTTTAGAGAAAATAAATGTAAGAAATTGAATTTGCGGGTTGAAAATGAAGTTTCATGCCCTATTTATAGGCAAATCTCTCTAACATTACACTAAATGCATTCATACTTAACAGTCACGTCCTTAGAAACACGACTACTAAGGGGGGCAGCTATGAACCTCATTTTGACACCATTACATTCAGCCTATTAATACGAGCCCAACGGGTCTAACCAGGATCAAATCACACTCCAAACAAATTTAAAAAAACATAAAAAACTGAATTGGACTAAACCGAATCGTACCCAGAAAACCGGGCACAGGAAAAACCCAGGCCCAAAATGATAGGTCGCATGCGTAAATGACCCGATGCATGCATAAATGACATTACACATGTGTTAAGGCCATTACACATGTGTAAAGCCTGTTATGCATGTGTAGCGTGTGTTGCGCACACGCCAGGCAGTTTTTAGGGTTTTTCAGCACGATTCCCTATAAATTCGATTCTCTATAACAAACTTGGGTTCTGAATTTTTTTGATCGACTTTTTCTAGCTCTCAGATGCGCTTAAAAACACCCATCAAACACCCTTTATGCTATTTTACTATATTTCGAGCCTCTAAAACACTGTTTCCAAACAATAAATACTATAGATGCTCCGGTTTCAAACACTACAGACAGTAAATTTGTCCAATCAGCATTCAATCTAATCATTCCAGGATAGTTCAGACATTCAACAAGCACTCTCTGAACACAATGGAGATTCGCTCCGACTTCAGCAAACTATTATACCCTCCAATCGCCAAACCTCGCAAAAAGTTAATTATAGTACAATATAGTTCTTACCTTTAATCAAAAATCTATTTTAAGCCCTTTAACTTAGACCTAAGGCATGTTTTTCATATCAATCATTTAAGCCCTTTAATTCTTATTAAAGGCAACTTTATGAATAATGTTTTCATAATTAAAATCAACAAACCTTAAAATCTATTTAGGTAATCACATATCCAAAATCATTTTTCATTAATCAAGTTCAGAATTGGTTAACAACTTATATGGTTAATTGTTTTTATAAACCTAAAATCAATTAGCTACTAAACCAACAAACCACTCCACTATTATCAGAACAACCCCCACCCTTCTCAATAAGCGAGAACGACGTGGGGTTTGATTCCCATTCAACGGGATACACCAGCAAGCCTTTTACGACTTCAACTCCAAACTTCTTTTTCTTTTATTTTGTTATTAGTTGCTTTATTATTATGTTCAATTCATTATTTATTTGTTATATTTCATTCCTTACAAAGATTATGTCATATTTTTGTTGTATGTACGATGTATGCTTTGGGGAATGTGTCCTCCTCCCAGATCATAAAACTGGAGGGGAGATCCCCTGATTTAATGGTTTTTCTTGTATTAATTTTATCACTTTATTTGGGGTGATGCGCCTTTCATAGAACCTAAAGTAGGCTAGAGGAAGGACCCCTGGCAAATCGACTGTATTTTACCGTTTCATGCATGTCATTAGCATTTAGGCATGTTCATGCATTCATCCAATATAACTACCCATGCATACACGAAAACTCGATTTTAACTGAACTTGCATGATTTTTCTAGCCAAAACTTTATTTTAATTAAAATGGTACAAAACTATTTTTATTAAAATGTTTTCAGATGACGAACTCCCTTTGGTTCTAAAAAGAATAGCTTTTCCAATTTGGTAGAAAAATGAACCCTTTTTACAAATGGAGTTAAAAAGGTTTCTTAATCACCTAAGATAAACTAAATTTCTTAAAGATTAGGTGGTGACTCTACACAATTCACACATGACGTGCACTCCAACAAACACATGTGGATGCACAAATGTTGGAGCCTGATCCACAATCTGTGATGCCTCGAAAGCATAATCCGAAAGGTTCCTCTAGACCGCAAAGGCCCATAGGCACGCTCTTTAGGGAAAATTCCATGGGCCATTCAGGTGGGGGCTCACACCCATACCTCATGAAAAAGATCATGTTAGGTATAGGCATCATACTGATGGATGTCAACGGTAACAAATTCAACCATCCAACCAGCCTCGAACAACTTAACAAGTACTACATACTTGTTGTATGAGCATGCATTCAGGCATCATCTTACCAAACAAGAATTACGTGGACTTGATTCTCCAAAAATTACCATGTATTCAATTTGCAAGTTATCTTTTGCGAGGAGACACTTAGGCAGCCTTTATAGGCACGGTCAAAATCATTTAATAAAACTCAATGTTTCATTTTTCACTCTCATTTGGGCTATTTAACATTGCATGCTAGAGTTAAAAAGAACAAATAAATAATAAATTGAAAATAGAATAAAACTACATAAGTTGAAAACCTAAATGGACGGCTTAGGAAAAATTTAGGGTTCAGCCTACTATACTGAAAATTGAAAAGGCAATCTAGGCAACAATCAAGTCAGCTCGCTAAGTTAAAAACCCAAAAGTGTGGCTTAGGCAAAAATCAGAGCTTGACAAAATAAAATAAAAATATTTATTGAGGTCTTATTCATCTTTTGGAACAACCAAAATAAGACATTGAAACAGAAAATCAAACAAAAGTCTTATTTTTTTTTTCTAAAGCTTAGACTCAAACTTAACCCTCAATCCTAGTCAAGAAAGCAACTTGCTTGGCCTTCTCCTTTGGCCAACAAGCTTTAATCCAGCATATAAGATACTCAATAGCCTTGTCATAATCCTCACCAAGAATCACCATGTCTAGTGCATAGTCTCTAATCCAATGAGAGATGACAGCTCTAGCCACTCTGTCATTCACTGTGGTCGCCTTAAATAAAAGACCATCTGAGGGCACATCCTGATCATGTCCCATCTGACGAAGAACTTTGGTGGCCTGATACCAAGTCACATGCTGAAATATAAGCAGATAAATATGCTTGAAACCTTGGCTCTTGGAAATGAACCACTTGATAGTGTACCAATCAGGCTTTCATAGCAGATTTGAATGACACATCTCCAAAAGCCAATTAATCCAATCCTTCTCAAAGCCGATGCGAATGGCAATCCTCCTAGTATGATACCAAGTAGCAGAATAATCTGGTACATCAAGTCCAGGAATGATCCTAAGGTGAACCCTCAGCCAAATCTGAAAGGCAGACACATAAGTCAGCGAAACCTCAAGACAATGCTAAAACTGACAAATATAGAAAAAAATCTAATTACCTTGAATAAAATCAGACTGATGGACCAAGGCTCCCTTGAATAGTAGTAAAGATTAAGGGTCAGCAGGGTCTCATAAAAAATCATTCCCACGATTAACTTACCTTCGTCCATCTAGAGTATTAGCTCAGTTATTTTTACAACCCCAAATCCAACCAGGCCAACAAAGATATAGCACACAATCAGTATAAAGGTATAGGCCCTCAACCTCTAAGCCATCCAAATGGAGTCATCCTTTGATTCCTCCTAAAATATAAAGGCTAATGCAGGCAAGTCAACGAAATCATCTTTTACCACACTTGAAGCAGCCTCATTGCTAAAATCCAAAAGCCTCTTGAGCAAGTTAAAATAGCCCACCTGCTCAACTAGAATAGCCAGATTAGCCTCAAGATTTAAATCAAGAAAAAAGGAAAATTCCTCAAAAGTCGGACATATCTCGTCTATGCCAACCCCAAACTAAAACACGTGATCGATAGAATCCCAAAACCGCATGCAAGCATTCAGAAAATCCTAGTCATTTTTCACACCCCTAAGAGTTGGTAAAGCAGACATACCACCCGAGGTTGATCCTCTGCACTGTGTTTAGCTTTTGACACCATCCATGCACCATATGGCTAAAAAAAGGTTCCATGTTTAGGAAAAAGAAAAAGAATTTGACTTTTTTTAAAAAAATAATTTACTCCCCAATGGTTTTTTGAGTCAAAAATCATTTTCGTAAGGCTATTTATAGTGGCACATAAAACGAGGGAAAAAATTGAGTTCAAAAGGCTGGACACATAAAGCTAGACAAAAGGTGCGCGTTTTGACCTATATGTATGTGTTTAGGCAAAAACACATGCATTTTGGCCCTCGCATATACGTTTCGGCATTTATGCATACGTAATGCACTTTGCGCATACGTAAATGCTCAAACGCATGCATGAGTCACTGAACACATGCCACATGTAGCATTATGATTCACCCCCATAAATGATCTATTTCTATTTAATCCAATTCTATTTTTCGCTCGATTTTCAATCCAAAGGTTTTTTCAATTTCAAATCATTACAAAAATCATAAAATTACAAAATAAAGCAATATTTTTTAATTTTTCATAAAATCGAATCAAGTTTAAAAACATAAAACAGATATTGTTTTTGCAAACAAAGCCCACAACTACGGCCCAAACACAGCCAAAATCATAACATTCATACACAAAGACATAAAGGAAAACCCTCAAACTGAGTTTTTGCTTCCTCTTCTCCTGCCTCAGGATTCACCAGTGCACCGTGCCGCCTGACAACCCCTCACTCCATCCAGCTCTGCATAAGGCCTATCTCGAAAAGGGTGGTTCTCAAGCTTAATATGGCCCTCTGATAATTGTCCACACTCTGTCCATAAATTAAGCCGGGAACCTGCAAAAGTAGACAGAAATCAAAAGTTGCCTAGAAAATAGAATATGATCAAAATAAAAGGTCAAAGGCATACCATCTTCGAAAAGTTATCAAAGTCCACCCTCGGACTCCTAGGAAGTAATTATTGCTAAAGAAATGTACTTGGCTAAAACCCGCCGTATCAGTATAGGAAACATGATCATAAGTTTAGGGCATCGAACGCCAAGACTGGCTGGAACTAGCCGGCATATAAGACGAGGTTGCACCCATGCCCGATGAACTGGAGCTCTGATGGGGTGCAGCTGGACAATCAATCATATCGTGAGGCCTCAGTCTCACAGTAGCACAACCTCCCCTCAAGGCATAACCATAATCGGTATAGAATGGGGCATCCCAGTCATCAGACGAGCTGCCTGAAACTCAAGATAAGAACCATCTACTAGTAGATAATCCTCTAGAGCTCTTACTACTCGCCAGTAAGCTTGGTAGATATCAAAAAAATCCTCTCTCATCTCCATAAGAGGATCAAAAGGCACCACCCTCTCATAAGTAGACTGAGCACTGAACTCTCATTTTGGCACCATTATATCCAGCCTATCAATACGAGACCAATGGATCTATCCAGGCTCAAATCAAACTTCAAACCAGCCTAGAAAGCTGAAAAAATTGAATTCGACTAAATCGAACCGAACCTAGAAAATCGGGCCCAGGATAAACCCAAGCCCAAAATGACAAGACACATGCGTGAATGAAAAGACGCATCCATGAATGACTTCATGCATGTGTGAAGGCCTCAACGCATGCGTCAAGCTCTTCACATATTCGTAAAGGCCCAACCGCGTGCATGGAGCGTGTAACGCAAGGGCCTGGCAGTTTTTAGGGTTTTTCTATATGATTCCCTATAAATTCGACCCTCTAGAGCAGAGCCGAGGTTTGGAATTTTTTACAAATTTTTCCAGACTATAGAATACTCCCTCAAACACTCACTAAACTCCTTATTGCATAATTTTTCATCGATTTAAGTCTTCATAACACATGTTTTAGACGACATATGTGACAGACAATTCAATTCAGATGCAACAGACGCTCAATTTAGCTCAACAACACTCAATCCAGTTCACTCCAGCTCAGTTTAGAAACTCAACCAATCCTCTTTGACATAATTAAGACCCGTTCCAGATTCATCAAGCCATCAAAACTTTCAACGGCCAAATCACGTAAAAAGGTAAATACGGTACAGTATTCCTATTTCCTTTAATCAAACTACTATTTTAAGCCCTTTTAATTTAGACCAACGGCATGTTGTCTAGAACAAAATATTAAGCCCTTTTAATGCATATTAAGGTATTTTTATGAAAACCATTTTCATGATTAAACAAAAAATCCCTAAAATCTGTTCAGGCAAAACATATAATCAAAAATGCATTTTTACATTAATCAAATTCAGAATTCATTAATAGCCTATTGGATAATTATTTTCACAATCTAAAATCAATTAGCAACTGAACCAACAACCACCCCTCTTATTACTAGAACAACCCCCACCCTTCGCGAGAAGGGGGAATGATATGGGGTTTGATTCTCATTCAAAGGGATACGCTGGCAAGCCTTTCATGGCTTCAACTCCAAAATCTCTTTTCTTTTATTTTTCATTGTTTATATCTTTATTTTATTTGTTTATTTGTATTATTTGTGTATTTTTTTATTTTATTTTATTTATTTTATTATTCATCATTACAATGTTGTTACGTTGTGATTGCTTGTGTTTTTCATATTTCTATTGATGTATGGATTTGGGGAATGTTTACTCCTCTCAGATCATAAGACTGGAGGGGAAATCCCTTATTTATTAGTTTTCCATTGTATTAATTTTATTTTTTTTCTTTGGGGTACTGTGCCTTTCCTAGAACCTAGAAGTGGGCTAGAGGAAGGACCTATGGCAAAATTGTTTGTATTCATTGCCTTATGGATGTTATTTGCATAATTTGGCATGCTCATGCATTCATTCGATAATCTTGTTCATACATATACAAAAACTATCTTTTAACTGAACTTGCATGATTTTCGGCCCAAAATCTTATTTTAATTAAAATGGTACAAAAACTATTTTTATTAAAATGTTTTCAGATCACACACCCTCTTTGGTTCCAAAAAGAACAGCTTTTCCAATTGGGTAGAACATTGAACCTTTTCTAAAATGGAGTTAACTTCAAAAGGTTTCTTAATCACCTTGAAAAATCCATTTTTCTAAAGTATTAGGTGGCGACTCTAACACTTCACACACGACATGTACTCCAACGGACACATGTGGATGAACAAATGTAGGAACCCAACCCATAATTCGTGATGCCTAGGAAGCACAATCTAAAAGGTTTTCCTCTAGGCCTTACAAAAGGTCCACAGGTGCACTCTCTGAAGTGTAACTAAATGACTACTACCATTACAAGGCCTCCGTCTAGTGGCAGAACCACCTCCCCTCTGGATATAACCATAATCAGAATGGAACAGAGGCATCCCAATCATCAGACGAGATGCCATAAAGTCAGGATATGAAGCATCCACCAATAAATAATCCTTACGGGCTCTCCCTACTCGCTAATAAACTTAGAAGGTACCAGACACCCTCTTTCTCATCTCTACGGGAGGATCAGTAGCCACCATCCTCTCTTTGGTAGAAAGAGCCACAACATGCTCCCTGAGGAGGAACTCCATCATCATTGTCAATCCCAACAAAATCCACCTTTAAGTAGTGGTAATACCAATAGCATCACGATTCACTTTGTTGAGATCGATCATGTGGAAGGGTCTCCAAACAACCTGAAATCACCAAGGTAGTAAACTAGATTCATGGTCTCCAAATACGACGGTAATTAGAGAAGGGATAAGTCTCATGATTAGGAAGCCAAGACTCTCTACACCACATCCTCCCAATCAAAACAAGAAGCTGGGCCCGTAGCATGATCCTGGGGGAAATCTCACCAATATGGGCAAAAGCCCAAAGCTGCAAAAGAAAATAAATAGTTTAATAGTTCTGATAAACACCAAAGCAAGTGAAATGAAAGGGGAATATTAACCTCCCATATAGCATCCATTGTCGGAATACCACCTTTAACGACTTCATACAAGGTATTCATGTCATTGCATATTGCAGCCAGAGTGGCTCTAGCCCAATCATCCAGAGTGGCTCTAGCCCAATCATACTCTCTTAGCTATCTTAAATTCTCTAGTGAAGCGAGGATCCTCATATCAACACAGCCCAACTCATTATACAAAAAAATAGTCTAGAAGATGGTCAGCAGACAGACTCGAGCACACTGGTCAGCAGTATAGTTCGCTAGATCCATCTGGGATAGTAGGTTAAGCAAATTAGTCTTAACCACCTACCCCTGGGTATGGCATGCTATTTTCTCCCTCAGTAAATTACCTAGCTCATGGCATGGTCTCTCCCTCACATTAAAAGTGATAGTCCGACGCCCGAAGCGCGTCCCAGTCAGATATGACCACTCAAAAGGGGGGTCGTCATCTCCCCCATAGACAAATGAAAAGTATTAGTGATCTGCCACCACCTCTTAGTAAGGGTAAAAATCAAGTTTCTATCAGGAGAACACCTTATGTCTAGACTCAACCCGCCCATTAGATGAGTTGGAGCTATGAGCTGAGCAACGACCTCATGAGCTTTCAGAAATGTTATCACGCTACCCAAGCGAGATTTACCGCCTCTCTGGCTAAATTGCCATCCTACAGGTACACATTCTGTTCTCATTTTCAATTCTAATTTTTTATTCCTAACTCTATTTTTTTTAGCATGAAAATAAATGCGAGTGAAAAAAACGATATAGAAAAATCAAAATGGCACAAAAGAATAAAAGAGAAAATACATACTATCAGAAAGTTGTGCTAGCTAGCATGTGTCTGGCGATCCTCCGACAGATTTGGATTTGTAGGTGTGTTTGGTTGTACTCTGTCTATTATCAAGTGGCTGGTAGTGTCCCACTCTGGTAATGGCACTATAGTTGAATCAGATGGCCTGGTGGATAAATTTTTTATTTTGCCGAGTAGCTCCTCTATAGAAAAAAAGAGTTACAAATTATTAACAATATCGCTGAGTAATGGAGTGTCGAAAGCTGGGATTGCTTCTCCCTCCAAAGACGCACTCAGCCATGTAGATAAATCTTCACCCTCCTCTTAGAAGATATCAACCGGTAACATCCAAAAGCTTCTTTTCGAATCAAAAAGTTAGAAGAAGAGACTTTGAGAGAAAATGCAAGAAAGCTTAAAGTTGTAAGTTGAAAATGAAATTTCAAGCCCATTTATAGGCAAATCTCTCAATTACTGCATTTAATGCATTCACACTTAGTAGTCACTTTCCCATAAACACGACTGCTAAGTGGGGAAGTTGTGAAACCTCATTTCTACACCATTGCATCTGGCCTATTAATACGAGCCCAACAATCTGACCAGACTCAAATCAGACTTCAAACAGACCCAAAAAATCCAAAAAATTGAATCGAGTCACCAAACCAGACCCAGAAACCCAAACCCAAAATGACATGCGTGTGCATGCGTTTCAGGCCTCACGCATACATTTGATGCCTCGTACATTCGTTTCAAGCCTCATTCATACGTAAGGCACAAAATGCATGCATAAGGCCCAATAAGCACGCATTTTGTTCCCTAGAGTTTCTCACACGAATCTCTAAAAATTCAATTTTTTAGAACAGTTTTATGTTTGATAATTTTTCACCAGTTTTTCTCAAATTCCTCCGACTTTTAAAGACTCCAAATAGTTCCCCTAAGCCTATAAACACTCAAAAATAAATCCTAGATACTATAATTCCAATCCAATCAGTTCAAGGTTCCAGTTCCACACTATAGTCATCACAGCTCCAGTCAATTTCAAATGCTCAGTCCTGTCCATTCCAGTTCAGACATACAAACTTCAGTACTCTTCGAACACAATGGAAAGCCTTTCAATCCACCAATTCCAAAATCCCGCAAACAAAAGTTAGTATCGGTATAGTATACTTCTTTTCTCTTAACTATTGATTATTTTAAGCCCTTTAACACTTATTTGAGGCATATTTATGGAAAATCAATTTTCATAAATTAAAATCAACAAATCCATAAAATGAACTTAGGTAATCACATTCAAAATTTCTTTTTATTAATCAAAGTCATAATTAATTAATAGCCTAATGGTTAAGTGTTTTATAAAACTAAAACCGGTTAGCTACTGAACATCTAACTACCCCTCTATTATCAGAACAGCCCCCACCCTTCACAAGAAGGGAGAACGGCGTAAGGTTTGATTCCTATTCAATGGGATATGCCGGCAAGCTGTCTCACAGCTTCAACTCCAAACTTGTTTCCTTTTTATGTCAATTCTATTATTTATGCTATTATTATTGAGTTTCTTTTTATTTTTGTTGTGATTGTTCTATTTCTTTTATTATTGTTGTTTATTGTTATTTTATATATTGCTTATTATTGGGAAATGTGTGGTCCTCCCAGATAATAAGACTGCATGGGAGATCCCCAAATTTTAATGGTTTTCATATTATAATTTACTGCTTTCATTGGGGTGATGTGCCTTCCCTAGAACCTGAAGTGAGCTAGAGGAAGGACCCCAAGTCAAATCCTTTGTCTTTATCGCTTTATGAGATTGTCACGTGCATCTTAACATGTTCATGCATCAATATTGTATATCTGTTCATGCATACATGAAAACCAAATTTTGACCAAAATCACATAATTTTCAAGCCAAAAGGTGAGTTGTAAAAAAGGTTTAAAAAAACTAATTTTTCATGTAAAATGTTTTTTGGATCACAAATTCCCGAATCCCCTCTGGTTCTCAAAAGAACAAATTTTCAAATTGGGATAAAAATCATATTTACTGAAAATGGAGTTTCTTTTCAAAAGGTTTCTTAATCACCATAGAAAATCATTTTCTTAAATTATTAGGTGGTGACTCTAAACACTTAAAACACCATGTGCACGCCAACAAACACATGTGGATGCACAAATGTGGGAACCTGGCCACAATTTGCGATGCCATACTCAATCCAACTCCCAACAGTTGGTTTCCTCAGGCTTAACCAAATCGAAGCTCACAGGCGTGCGTAGGGAAATCCCGTGGGCCGATCGGACAGGGCTTCATAGGCGTGCTATTAACCATTGCTTCCCTACTAAACATCAGTTTGTAAAAAGGAAATATGTGATTCTATTTATTGTGATGATTAGGATAACACTCTTGAAACAGTAGAGCATGTTTTCCTACATTGTCCTAAAGCTAGAGTTGTCTGGTTCTCTTCTTCTTTGAGCTATAAATGAGATTTTTATATTAATCTAAAATTTATTGATTGGTGGTTATTTACAGGTAAGGAATTACAAAACTCTCATTTTGATAAGCCTTCATCACTCCTAGCTACTCTTTGTTGGGAGATATGGCAATAGAGTAATCAATGATTTTTTAGAGGAAAAGCAGTTAATAATTCATCATGTTATGATTTTGCAGCTAGATTTCATCTTTTTTATTTTCAAGCTTCAATAGCAAACTTTCTAGCAATGATACACAAACATTCTTACTTGCATATTCTGAACCCTCAATTTTGTACCTCTAGAATCATCGGTCACCTCATGACTCTCAAATAGACTTGAAGGTTTGGAAACGGAACAGGGGTCAAGGGGGTAGCACCCCTTGCTGGATTAGGGGCAGGCCCTCAGACGAAAATTTCAAATTACAAGGTTTACATAGAAAATCTTGCATATTCGAACATATTCTCAAGGAAAAACCTATATTTTTACACCATCAAATCATGCCCGTCAATACGAACCTATAGACTCAAATTATGCTCCAATCGAACCTCACACGAACCAAGAAAGTGCAAAAATTTGAATCAAATTGAACTGGACCAAAACTGCAGATCGGGTACATGAGCTTAGGCTCTGGTGCACGGGCCAAACACCTAGCACATGAGCTAGAGGCCTAGCGCATTAGTCAATGGCCTAGCACACGGGCCTGATTCTCTAAAGATTCTGGCATAATTTTTTATAAATTCAGCCCCTCATGCCCCCATTTTAAAACAAGTTTTGACAACAAATCTCTACAAAATTTCTTAAAAAATCCTAAACACTCGAACCTCTGTCGAAATTTCCACTAAAAAGTTCGAATCAACACCAGATGCCTTTTAGACGATTCTTTTTTATTACAATGAATACTCATTCTTGCCTTATCAAACCATTCGAATTACCAGTTCCATGGTTAAGAAAGCCAAAGGTGATGTGTCCAAATGGTAACATATTATATTTGGTTCTGAATTAAAATCCTAAAATTGAACTTAGGAAAATTCACATATAAAACTTCTTTTTATTAATCAAAATCTGAAATGATTAATAACCTAATCGATTAACCTTTTCATAATTAAAAAATGTTAGCTTCTAAACAACACCAACCCACTTTCAAAACAACTCCAACTTTTGCAAGAAGGGAGAATGGCATGAGGTTTTATTCCTATTCAACTGGATACCCTAATAAGTCATTCTAAGACTTCAACTCCAACTTCTTTTTTTATTTATTTTTATTTTATTTTATTTTTTCTATTTTCTTTTTCATTTATTTATTTTGCCAGTAAATTGTTTACCGTTATTTTATTTTCGTTATTATTCCTATTTATTTGTTATTTTTAGAGAATGTGTGTCATTCCTATCTCTTATGGCTAGAGGAGGAATCCCCTTTATTTTTTTTATTATTTTATCTATAATTTTATTTATTTATCGCTTATTTATTTTAGGTATGATATTGAGGATGAGTACCTTCCCTAGTATCCTTTTGAGCTAAAGGAATGATCCTTATTTATTTTTATGCTTTTAATCGCTTTCATATTATAATTGTCATTCATGCCATATAACTCTTCATGCATCATTCAAGTATGCTTTATTTTGTTCATACACCACGTCGATATACGATTCATACATGAAATTGAATTTTAACCAATACCATATGAAATTTTAAGCCAAAAATTGTTAAAGGAAAATGAATTCTTTTCTATAATTAACATTTTTCAGCATTGTTAAGAAAATGAACCATTTTTCTAAATTGACATTTTGTATCAGTCACGAGTCCTTGAATTCAACAATTGTCAACTAGAGTTAATTAGTTTCTTAATTAGCTTGAAAAGAAATGATTTTCTAAAAATTAAGTGGTGACTCACACATACACAATGCACCCAACAGACTTATAAGGGGGTTCACCTAAAGAGGGAATCTGTTCCACCGACACAGTGTGCAATTTGACCTCTCGCGATCAGTTTCCTCGACCCAAAAAACCTGAGCCGCGTTGGCAGCCCGGCCGGGTTGGGCCTCATAGCTATTGATTGTTAGAAGTGTATGTCCTAAAGCTTACACCCATCATGTGAATGTAAATGAATACCTAACTGTCTTTAATGTATCTTTTCTTTAAATAAAAATACTCCTTGTATCAAACATATATATGTCCCTTAAGTATTCTGTAGGGAATCTATTCTAAAAGAGTTTGAGAATATAAGTGACAGATTGCCCTTTATATAAATGCTTTATAGGTTTTTCATGGTCATAGGATTATTGATAGGGACGCCATTTATCCGGAAGACCATCACCTCTGTTGTCATCCATGATAAGTATGAGATATTTATTGGTATGGAGTTAGTGAGTCTCATGGTTTAGACATTTGATGTCGTGACAACAAGTGAGCATAATCATGGTATGAGTAAGTTCAATAGTGATGTTAGATGATGGATACATGGGTCGTTACCTACTAGTCAATATCGCATCATCTAGATCATGATTGTGCATATAATCCTTAAACTTGAGGTGATATGTTATCTAGCATATTAGTGGCTATGGTTTGTTACTGCTTACATATAAATGTTAGTCATGTATTGGTATATTGCATGTGATGGCCATAATTAATGATATGTTGGGATAAGTGTTTAACCAAGAAAGGATTCATTAACTTGGGTAACCAAAGAAGGAATCCTATGACTTATGGTTGTTCTTGATATGCAAATCTCTGGCCATAGTGGATAAGGTTCACTAGAAAGAGTTTCTTGTGGGAACCAAGTTTATTGAGAACTCACATTGGATAGAGGTCATAAGATCTAACATATAAAGTTTGACTATTCCATTACCCTAGCTAAGATCGGGAGTCCCTAATAAAGGGATTCGAGTGCATGATAATTATGATCGAGAGGTCCATGCAAATGTCAAGGATATGATCACCGACATTCATTTTTAATTGGGTAGTCGCAATATGTTATGCTTGATGTCACTCACGACTTATGAGACTAGGTGTGTAATTAGGTTAACACACTTGGTGAGAAGAAAAGAGTTTTCTTTATCCCATTGCTAATTAGAACATGAACCTAGTAAGTCACATACCATATAGTAATTCCCATTAGCTTGTTTGAATCATATTAATGATTAATTAAAGAGTTTAGTTAATTATTAATGATGATTGAATAAAACATGTAATTAAACTTACAAAGATGTTAGCATGACTTGATGTTTAATTCACAAAAGGATAATTTCAATTATGTCATAATTTGTATGAGATACAAATGGGCATGACTAATTGAAATGTTTTTGGATAAATAAATAAAATAATTAAGCTTAACATGAGATGTTAGCTTAATCAACAATAGATCTGGTTAATTAAAGTTTGAAGATGATTCCTACTAATTATGTACTTAATATAGTTGATTAATTGACTAGTCAATTGTCAACTAGAACAAATAACCTATCTTCCAAATACCTTTCCTTAATTTAAGGAAAATTTTTGCTGAAGTATGGATTATAAAGGGGATGTTATCATCTTTTTTCCTGACACTCACTCATACTCAACACATAGAAGAGATGGTGGAACTATTCATCATCTTCTTCATTGAGTTAGAGAGAGAACCTCTCTAAGAGTTAGAGAGAGAAAACTTCAAATTTACACTAAATTGAGAGAGAAAGTTTGTTTTGAAGAAGAGTTCTATAAACACAAACTCTTCTTCAATTTACCTTTAAGAAAAGTGTGTGGAGAAGCATTCAAGTCCAAAGCCAATCCTTAAGTCTCAAGTTCTCAGGTAAAGGAGCAAGGATCAAACATTTAGGTAACCAAAGAGAAAAGATTCAAGCTTCTTGAAGAGAACAAGATTTTGGGAAAAGGTAGGTATGTCTCAAGCTAGAGGCTTCGCACTTGAGGAGCTTAATGAAGGAATGCGAGAGATATTTTTACTTCAAACATTTCTTTGTTTAACTTGTGTTTTGCACACAATTGGTGAAATATCCTTGGTTGACGTTATGGGTCCAAAATTAGGTTTAGGCATTTATCAAAGAATTTGATAAATGACTAAACGCTCTATGTTAAAAAAGTTTTGACATATAATTGATTTTCAAAGTGTTTGAAAATTTCTAATGATTTTGTTAAAAGAGTTTTGACAAAATGATTTTACTCAAACTCTAGGTTAGGAATTTTGTTAAAAGTGTTTTAGCAAAATTTAGTTTTAAAAAAAGTTTTGAAAATCGAAATCTGAATCCTCCCCTCCACGTGTTCATATCCTCCTCAAAGGGTTTGTATTCTGCTGTGTAGCTTGTATTTCATCCTTCAAGTGGTATCGGAGCCACCCAATTTGTTGTGCAAAATCATGGTTGTGTTGGCATGTTTGTTAGAGGCAAAAACTATCAAAATCTGTATTTTTTAGCTTTCATGGGAAATGTTCACAGGCATGACGATTGCCCGTGAAGCAGAAATTAGGTACTGCCTATTCAGTTACGGCCAATGTTCACGCCATGAGTATTGCCTATGACGTGACTGGTAGGTTCTGTACCTTGGCAGAAGGAATTTTCTTTAGTCATGACCTTTGTTCACACCCATGAAGTTTTCCCATGAGACCCTCATAGGCAATCCTCACACCTGTGATGATTGCCCGTGATTGGAAGTTAAGGTTTTGTATCATTGGCAGTGAGCTCTTATGTGGCCACGACCAATGTTCATGGCCATGATTATTGCTCGTGAAGGTCATCACACCCGTGATTTTTGCCCGTGACTAGTACATAAAAGTTTGGATTTTGGCAAATTGCACATCACGGCTAATCCTCACGCCCCTGATGTCATAGTGATTTGGGATTTTGAGGTTCAATCTTTTAATTCAAAGTTACTTACGTCAAAGAGTTTGGGATGCTATTTGGCAAATGTCCTATTACTCTAATAAGTATATTTGGCCTTCAAAGAAATGAATATGAGATATTCAAGTTTTGGAAGAGTTTTAAAAGGTTGAAGTACCTAAACACATACCTAATGTATAAGAGTTATATATTATTGTAATGTGTTTAAATGGCATGAATGGGTCATCATGCACTTTTAACTTAACAATTGACATTGTGGGGTATGTAATATTCTTTTATTATATAAGGGAATGTAATTAAGAGTTAATTTCTAGTTTAGGGCATCAAATTCATTGAGCCTAAGAGAAATCTTTTCTTTGTAATCTCACCTTGGTATGCCAAGGACACTTATGTACATATGAGATGTGAAGATGCAAGAGCAAAAGAAGGTTAAACCTATAAAGATGCCTTATGGGAGCATGAAGATTATAGTAATCTTAGAATGCTTGTAATTTGATAACCTAAAACCCTTACTAAT
>CAOJBK014590780.1:0-10729 GCA_948294925.1 Codiaeum variegatum | reverse complement strand
AATTAGAACATGAACCTAGCAAGTCACATACCAAATGGTGATTCCCATTAGCTTGTATGTATCATATTAATAATTAATTAAAGAGTTTAATTAATTATTAATGATGATAGAATTGAACATGTAATTAAATTTACAAGGATCTTAGCATATCTTAATGTTCAATTCACAAAAGGAAAATTTCAATTATGTCTTAGTTTGTATGAAATACAAATGGGTATGACTAATTGAAATGGATTTGGACTCAGATGTTAATTAATTACACGATATGTGATTAATTATTGGCAAAGATGATTCTTACTAATTACTTATGCTAATATCAATAGTTAATTGACTAATTACTTAGTCAATTTTAGCGAATAGGATACTGGCACATGCAACCCATCATCATCACTTATCATTTATAATGTTAGGTGATGTAAAGTTATGAAGAGTGGGTATTTAAAAAGGTGTGGCTATCATCTTTTGCTAAGTCAAGATGATAAATTTCATATTCACTATTCATCTTCTTCTCCAATGGTTTAGATAGAGAAGCTCTCTAAGAGTTAGGGAGAGAAAGCTTCAAATTCACACCAAAATTTGAGAGGAAGTTTAGATTGAAGAATACTTTTTTAATCTTTAACTTATTTTCAATAACCCTTGGGAAGGGAGTGTGATGGAGTTTCAAGTCCAAAGCAATACTTAAAGTCTCAAGTTCTTAAGTAAAGAAGCAAGAATCAAGCATTTGGGTGATTCCAATGAGAGAATGATTCAAGCTTCTTGAAAAGAGCTAGAGAATAAGCTTTTTGGAAAAGCTCAATATGTCTTAAGCTAGAGGCTTCACATTTAAGGAGCTTAACAAAGGAGGGCTAGAGGTCTTCATATGTTCTAACCCTTCTTTGTTTCTATTATGCTTTGTTCAATAATTGGAAAGATCCTTGATGCTGAATTTGGGTCCATCTTAGGGTTTAGTAATTTGTTAAAGAGTTTAATGACTATCTAAACCCAACTATGTTAAAAGTGTTTTGGCATGGTAAATGTTTCAATAAAGTTTTGAAAACCAAAAATTGAGTAACATCGGATTTTTGCAAGAATAATTTTTGCGCTGGACAGCATTACTGGTGCTATTGTCCAGTAGCATTCTGTCAAGCAATGCTGCTGGGCAGTGCTGCTGAAGCTATAGTCCAGCAGCTTTCTATCTAGCAGTGCTGCTAGACAGAGCTGCATGAGCTACTGTTCTGTTGGTTAGTGCTGAAATTTTGTTTCCAGCTTCCGCTGCTCAACTTCGTATTCGCCCTTCACCCTCAATCCAATTTCTACCCATTGGCCCTTTATTGTTTGGGGCATAGACATCATTGGAAAGATCTCACCAAAGTCATCTGCTGGCCATGGATACATCTTAGTGGCTATTGACTACTTCACCAAATAGGTTGAAGTTTCACCCTATCAGGTTTTAGATTCCAAGAAAGTAGCCTAGTTCATCAAAACCAACATCATTTCAAGATATGGTGTTCCTTACGAAATCATTTTTGACAATGATTCCACTTTCAAAAAGAGGTAGTCACTCTCTTAATAAAGAAAAATATTAAACATCATAGGTTCTCCCCTTACAGACCTCAAGCAAATGGCCCAGTTGAAGCTGCTAACAAAACGTCAAAAAAATTGCTTTAGAAAATAATCAGCAAGCACAGAGGTTGGAACCTGCATCTTCCAAACTCCCTCCTAGAGTATAGAACTACTTACAAGTGATCTACCAAAGCTACACCATACTCTCTAGATTATGGAATGGAAGTGGTCCTTCCCATAAAATTGGAAATTCATATAGCAAGAGTTCTCCAAGGAGCACAGATCTTTAAACTCGATTGGCAATAGGCCTACTATAACCACCTAAATGAAATAGATGAAAGAGGATGGAAGCACTCCACCATACACAGAACTATTAAATCATACTTGCCAAGCATTTCAATAAACAGGTTCAAAGTTGCAACCTCAAAGAGATCAGACAAGTTTTATAAGACCCTCGAGGGAAATTTAGACCTCCTTGGAGTGGCCCTTACATCATCAAGAAAATCATGTCAGACGAAGGCGTCATCTAGATAGATGTCGATGGCAATGAATTCAACCATCCTACCAACCTTGATTAACTAAGGAAGTACTTTATATAGTGTTCTTGTCGTATGAGCATTTAGGCATCGTTACCAAACATGGACTACGTGGACCTGATTCTCCAAAATTACCATGTATTCAATTTTTCAAATTATCTTGTGTAAGGAGATACGTAGGTAGCCTATCCAGGGATGGTCTAAATCATTCAATAAAATCAAAGTTTCATTCAAATTCTCATTTGGGCTCTTTAACATTCCATGTAATAGTTAAAATGAATAAATAAAAAATCAAAAATAGAATGAAACTTGCTAAGCTGAAAACTCGAACGGACGACTTAGGAAAAATTTAGAGCACAACCTGCTAGACTGAACATCGAAAAGGTGGTCTAGGCAGCAATCAAGGCAGCTTGCTAAGTTGAAAACCCAAAAAGGGCGGCTTAGGTAAAAATTAAAGCTTAATAAAATAAAAAACATTTATATAGGTCTTATTCATCTTTTGGAACCACAAAAATAAGACATTGAAATTAAAAAAAAAAAACATAAACCTAATAAATGTCTTATTTTTCTTGATTCAGACTTAACCCTCAATCTCAGTTTGAATAGCAACTCGCTTGGCCTTCTCCTTTGGCCAACAAGCTTCAATCCACCACGCAATATACTCTACAAATCTACCATAATCATCACCAACAATCACCATAGCCCTTGAATAATCTCTGATCTAATAAGAAAGGATAGCTTTAGCCACTCTGTCATTCACTGTGCTCACTTCAAATAAAGGGCCATCTAGGGGCAAATCCTAGTCATGCCCCATCTGACGAAGAACTCTTATAGCCTGGTACTAAGTCACATGTTGGAAGCCAAGTAAATACATGTACTTGAAACCTTGACTCCTCGAAATAAACCACTTGATAGTGTACCAATCAGGCTTCCACAGCAGATCAAAAGGACTCAGCTCCAAAAGCTAGCTAACCTATTCTCGCTCAAAATCTAGGTGAAAGACAACCTTCCTAGTACAGTACCTGTTAGCAATGTATGCCTTAGAGCTTACACTCAACATGTGAATGTAAACGAATACCTAACTGGCTTTAGTATATATGTTCTTTAAATAAAAACATTCCTTGTATCGAATGTGTATAATACCCTTACGTATTCTGTAAGGGAATCTATTCTTAAAGAGTTTGAGAATATAAATGACAGATTACCCTTTATTAGATACTCTGAAGGTTGTTAATGGTCATAGGATTATTGGTTAGGAAGCCATTAATCCGGAAGACCATCACCTCTATTGTCATCCATGATAGGTATGAGATACCTATTGGTATAGAGGAAATTTGTCTCATACTATAGACATGTGATGTCGTGATAACATATAAGCATACTCATTAGATGAGTGAGTTGAACAGTGACGTTATATGATGGATACATGGGTCATTACCAATTAGTCAATAATGCATCACCTAGATCATGATTATGCCTATAATCCTTAGACTTGAAGTAACATGTTATCTAACATATTTATGGCTATGGTTTGTTACTGCTTAAATATTGATGCTAATCACGTGTTGGTATATGGCATGTGATGGATATAATCAATGGTATGTTGGGATAAGTGTTTATCCAAGAAAGGATTCATTAACTTGGGTAACTAAGGAAGGAATCCTATGACTTTTGGCTATTCTTAATATTCAAATGCCTGGCTAGGGTGGATCAAGTTCACTAGAAAGAGTTTCTAATAGGAACCAATTTATCAAGAACTTACACCGAATAGAGGTCATATGATTTGACACATAGGATTTGACTATTCCATAACACTAGCTTAGATCGAGAATCCATAATGAATGGATTCGAGGGCATGGTAATTATGATCGGGAGGTCCATGCAATGTCAAGGATATGATCACCGACATTCATTTCAAATTGCATAGTTACGGTATGTTATGCTAGACATCACTCATTACTTTTGGGACTAAGTGTGTAATTAGGTTAACACATTTGATTGGAAGAAAAGAGTTTTCTTTATCCTATTGCTAATTAGAACATGAACCTAGTAAGTCACATACCATATAGCAATTCCCATTAGCTTGTATAAATCATATTAATGATTAATTAAAGAGTTTAATTAATTATTAATGATCATTGAATAAAACATGTAATTAAATTTACAAAGATGCTAGCATGTCTTGATGTTTAATTCAAAAAAGGAAAACTTCAATTATGTCATAGTTTGTATGAGATATAAATGGGCATGACTAATTGAAATGGTTTTGGACAAAAAAATAAAATAATTAAGCTTAACATGAGATGTTAGCTTAATCCACAATAGATATGGTTAATCAAGGCTTAAAGGTGATTCCTACTAATTATGTGCTTAATCTAGTTGACTAATTGACTAGGCAAATATCAACTAGAACAAGTAACCATATTTCCCAGCATGTTTCCTTAAATTAAGGAAAAGTTGTTGGAGAAGTTTTGGGATATAAATAAGTTGGTGTCATCTTTTTGCCTAACATGTCAATCCACCTAAAGAATGAAGAAGAACTACTCATCTTCTTCAACTTTGGGTTAGAGAGAGAACTCTCTAAGAGTTAGTAAGAGAAAGCTTAAATTCACTCTAAATAAAGAGAAAAAAATTTGTTTTGAAAAAAGGATCATCAAGAACAAACTCTTCATCTATTATCCTTTGAGAAAGGAGAGTGGAGAAGCTTGGATGTCCAAAACTAATCCTTAAGTCTCAAAGTCTCAAGTAAATGAGAAAGGATCAAAAGTTTAGGTAACCAAAGAGAGATGATTCAATCTTCTTGAAGAGAATTAGATAATAAGCTTCTGGGAAAAGCTAGGTATGTTTCAAGTTAGAGGCTTCGTACTTGAGGAGCTTAACAAAGGAAGGCGAGAGGTATTTTTACTACAAACCTTTCTTAGTTCAACTTGTGTTTTGTACACAAATTGGTGAAATATCCTTAGTTAAAGTTATGGGTCCAAACCTTGGTTTAGACATTTATCAAAGAATTTGATAAATGACTAAACCATCTATCTTAAAAGAGTTTTAATATAGAACTTGATTTTCAAAGAGTTTGAAAATTTCTAATGATTTTGTTAAAAGAACTTTCACAAAATGTTTTATACTCAAACCTTAGGTTATAGCAAAGTTTCAAAGAGCCTAAAAAATTGCCTAACCTAATTTTGATAAAAGAGTTTTAGCAAAGTTAAACTTTTTGAAAAATTTTTTAAAATCGAAATCTGAATCTTTCTAGGATTCGTTTTCTCCTTTTTCTGCTTCCATTGCAGGACTCCATAACATTTCCTTTAAGTGGTATTGGAGTCACCCAATTTGTTATGCACAAACATGGTTGTCACGGGCAAAACTATCAAAATGTGTAATTTTTTGTTGTCACGGGCAGGATGATTGCCCGTGAAGTAAAAACAAGGTACTTCCTATTTAATCACGGCCAATGTTCACACCCATGATCATTTCTCATGATAAGAATGTATGGTTTTGTACCTTGGCCGCAAGCTATTTTCTTCAGTCATGGCCTTTATTCATGCCAATGAAGAATGCACGTGATTGCCTCACGGGCAATATTCAAGATCATGATGAGTGCCTATGGCTAGAAAATAATGTCTTGTATTGTTGGCAGTGAGCTTTTATGTGGTCACGACCAATGTTCACAGTCGTGAGATTGCCCGTAAGTGTCATCACATCTGTGACTAGTACATAAAAGTCTGGATTTTGGCAAATTGCATATCACAGCCAATCCTCACACCCTTGATATTGCTCATGATGTCATAGTGATTTTGGATTATAAAGTTCAATCTTTTAAACCAAAGTTACTTACCTCAAAGAGTTTGGGATACTATTTAGCCATTGTCTTATGTCTCTAATAAGCATATTTAGACTTCAAAGAAATGAATATGAGATATTCAAGTTTTGGAAGAGTTTCAAAAGGTTTAAGTACCTAAACACATACCTAATGTATAAGTGTTATATATTATTATTATTTATTTGTATTAGCATGTAAGGGTGATTATAGACTTTTAACTGAATAATTGACTTTGTGGGGCATATAATATTCTTTTATTATATAAGGGATTATAATTAGGAGTTAATTACTAGTTTAGGCTATTTTCAAATTCTTTGAGCCTATGAGCATTCTTTTCTTTGTAATCTTACCTTGGTATGCTAATGATGCTTATGTACACATGAGATTTGGAGATGCAAGAGCAAAAGAGGGTTTAACCCATGAAGTGCTAAGTGGGACCATGAAGACGAGTGTAGTTTAGAATGCTTGAAATTTAATAACCTAACACCCTTACTCATTCCTTGTGTTAGGAATTGAGGCTTTAAGTCTATGATCATGCCTATGTGTATTATTATCCATTTCATTGATATGTATATGAGATATATGTATATAGCTTGTGATGCATATAAAATCGATAATGAGCAAAGTGAGACCTAATTTAATAAGGCCCAAAAATCTTCCAAAGTTAAATATTAAGTTATGGGTCTCAATTGGAGGAATGAAACTTGAAACATATTTACGAACTTGTTTTCTTGAATTCATTATATAGCATGAGATGTTGTGAGTATGAGATATTTTGTATGGCAAGAACGATAATGAGTACCTGAGATATACGATGTTCAAATCATCATACTCACTGGTCCAATGAGTTTAACTTAACAAATGTGAAAGGCCAAGAATAGCAATATGTACCTAAGATTAGAAGCATTAGGAGCCAAATAGATTGAATCTCACATGAGATATGATGAACAAGAGTTGTTCACTTGCAAGAAATAAATCCTTAGAAAGATAATGTGTAGCTTGCAGGATTGATGAACAAGAGTTGTTCACCTTGCAAGATTTCAATCGACCCACTAGAGATTCAACCCAATGGAATCTCTATTTCCTATTTTGGAAGTGTAGGATTTGCCAAATTAGTGAGAGTACTATCTTGATTAAAAACCAAATCAAATTGTAGATTTACATTTCACATAAAATAAAATGATCTTATTATTTTATGTGATTAATCTGATAACATGAACAAATCCCGTCCACTAAATGAGCATAACTAATGAATAAAATTCATGGGTCAAACTATGTGGATTGGTTGGAAACTTTTAATTTGTCCTAACTTATAAGATAAGTATGGATAAAGAAATCCACATAGGAAGCTTCTCACATAGCAAAGGAAAGTGTTTCCATTACTTTGGATATTAAAGATATGTTATCAAAGGTATTTAGAATACTTTAAGGACAATAGCAAGAGCAAGAGATTAATACACCTTGAAAATGGTACAATTTTCAATTGATCTACTTCTAATATTCCATATAGTTCATTTATTGATTGCCTTAACCTTATAAAGGTAAAAGAAAATAATAAGAGTTTGGAGAAAGGGAATTAATTCAATTATTGGGACAAGTGTTATTTCAAAGGCAATTGGACTAAACCCCATTGATATGAGATATCATGTTTTTGTTGAAAAAAAATTTTACATATACCTAATTTCATCAAAACATTATTTCTTAAACTAATATAACTAGTATGAGTTCTGAATTCAGACTTTAAGAAATATGTCTCTGTTATTACAATAGAGTTATTAGCATGGGTTATACTTAATTATTTCTATTATGAGATAATGGAACAGAAAAACATCTCCAAGCTTAAGTAATAATAATGCCATGGTTAAAACCTAATCCTAATTTAGAAATTAATTTAGGCTCTTAGACTAGGTCATTTAGCAAAAGAAAAAGATTCTAAGGTTGGAGAACATAAGGATACTAAATAAAAGGAAGTGAACCTACTCTGACTTATGAATCTTGTATCAAAGGCAAAAGTGACTAGATCACCCTTTGTTAAATAAAGTGGAAGAGCTAAATGAATTTTTGAATTCATAAATGAGATGTATGTGATCTATTTAGAGAAATGGATTAAGGAGGGTATCTATATTTCATCTCATTTACATATGATCTTTAAAGATTAAAGTATGTTTATTTAATAAAATATAGACATGAGTCGTTCAAAGAGTTCAAATGATTCATGAACGAAGTTAAAAACCACACATCTAAAGATATAGAAACCATCGATGACATCGAGGAAGAAAATACTTTAGAATGGAGTTTGGAAACTTCTAAAAGACAAATGGCATAATATTAGAGATCCCTTTTGGAATGCCATAACCAAATGGTATATCTAAAAGTGATCGTACCCTATGAGATAAGGTACATTTAATAATGAACTTTAAATGTTTACAATTTCTTTATTGAGATTAGCAAGTGAGGTAGCTCCCTACATCCTTAATAGAACTTAATCCTAATTTGTTTCTATAAATCTATATGAGATATGATACAATAACAAGTCTTAAGTCTGTTTAGATTTGGAGAGTTAGCTCACATTAAAAGGCTAAGAAACGGGACAATTTTATGAGAAATCTATTAAACAAAGGTTTGTTAGATATCTTAAAGGTGGTTTAGGATTCTATCACTATATTCTAGAGGAAAAAAAATGTTGTTAGCCAGGATGTCTTTTTCTTGAGAAAGAATTTCTTTAATAAAAAGACATAGATAAGAACATAATATAGGATGAGCTATCATCTAGAGAGATCTAACAAAATGGTCAAATAAAGTTGATCAACCCCGTGAATAATTTTCAATTGATAATGATATATCCACACATAAAAAAACCTCAAAGTGTTAATACTGTGTCTCACCTATTGGAGAGATACAGGTTTCTTCATGGGAATGTACAAGAGTTGCTCATTCATAAATAAGTTGATTAAGAGTTGATCCTACTGGAATTGAGGAAACTATATGAGATATAGATTCTTAAAAATGGTAAAGGCTATGAAATTTAAAAGGATTCCGTGTATGCGAACCAAGTTTGTAAACTTGTAAAATCCACATGAGGTGTGATTCCCATAGGATAAAGGAATTTCAAGTGAAAGATTGGCGCAGATAAAAACTTGATAACTGTGAATGCGAATCCACCTAACTCGTGATTCCTATAGGATAAAAAGGACTTCAAGTAAAGATTGGTGCATATAGAGATGTCATAAAGTTCAATGAAAAGCTTATAGTAAAAAAAAAATTCAATGGGAAAATGGTTTACCATCAGGTAACCTACTTTCAAAGCTATGCTTAGATTCATTATAATTTTATTTGCAATTACAGTGCACATGATTATGAGATTTGACATGAGATGTCAATATCACTTTTCTTGATGGAGACATTGAGAAAACATTTTCATAGATCCATCTAAAGGTTTAGAACCTAACGAAAGTTCTAAAATGTGCAAGCTTAAGAGATCCATTCATGGTCTTAAGCAAACTTTGATGAACTATATTCATTTTTTTCAATGAGTAAGTCAAATAGTTTGATTTCATCAAGAACATGCATGAATGTAAATCTACAAGAAGGTTAGTGGGAGCTCACTTAACTATCCAATAGTATTAGTGATAACTCACTTTACTGTGCAATAGTGTTAGTAGTAACTCACTTTATTATGCAACAGTGTTAGTGGGAGTTCACTTTACTGTGCAATAGAGTTAGTGAGAACTCACTTTACTTATACTAAATATGGATGACATTTATTGACTGATAAAACATTAACATGCTCATTAAATGTGAAAGATTGTTTATCATAAGTTTTTTCTCCTTGTGACTTAGGAGAGATCACCTATATTCTTGCAATTCAAATCTATGAGATAGATTGAAAGAGAATAATAGGTTTCACTAAAAGTTAATACTTTGAAGAATGTTGAAGTGTTCAACATGTCAATTTCCAAGAAGAGGTAATTATAATTTTAGTATGACAGACATACATATATCCAATCCAGGATGAAATCACTATATCATGGTCAAAGTAATCCTTTAGTGCTTCAAAAAGTACTAAGGATTTAGTTTTGACTAAATGGAGAAAATAATTTAAGGATGGATTCACATAAATGGATGAAAAAGAGTAAATCTTTAGATTTGTTTTAACCTGTAATAGAGGAGCAGTTTGCTGGAAGAGTTCCAAGCAATGAATTACTGCAAACTCAGATGCAATAAATGAAAGGTGTTTGGATTTAAAGTTCATAACAAAACTAAGTGTGGTTCCCAGCATTCAATCACCGATTTCTCTCTACTAGGGAAGGATTGGAGTTATTACTTTGGCAAAGGAACTAAGGTCTTACTAGAAATCCAAACACAAAGAAAGGCAAAAGCATGTATTCAGACAAGGTCATTGGGACATATAAGGTAGAAAAAAGTGTTAGTTGGTAACACAGCAGATCTATTGACTAAAGCTGGAAACACTTTCCTTTGCTCTCAAAACCTTCTTCTGTGAGCTTGTCCTTGGTAATTCCACCCATGGCCTTAAGAGCGGCAACCTAGTTCTTGTTCCTGTTTTTCTTCTTAGTCCCACTATGTGAAGAAGAAGTGACAAGAATAATTCCTTTCCTTTTAGGACCACCCATGTCCTTTTCGGCATTCACCAAACTTGATTGTAGCTCGATAAATGTACATTCAATCTTATTCATATGAAAATTCATAATGAAATTATTGAATCTTGGTAAGAGAGATTAAAGGATCAAATCTATTTGAAGATCTGTATCCATGGAGAAATTCAAATTCCATAATGACTCGATGTAACGAATCATTTTATGGGCATGCGGTC
>CAOJBK014590154.1:0-10479 GCA_948294925.1 Codiaeum variegatum | reverse complement strand
AAGGTCAAGTATTGTTTATGTGTTCAATCTAGGTTCTAGAGCTATTATTTGGTGTAGTAAAAGGCAGCTGACAGTGTCACTTTCAACAACAGAAGCAGAATATCGAGTAACAACTATGGCGGCAAAAGAAAGCACTTGGTTAGGACAAATCATGGAAATTTTGCATCAACCAGTGAATTATCCAATTCCAGTGCACTGTGATAATCAGTCAATAATTTGTTTAGTTGAAAATCCAGTCTTTCATGTAAGAACAAAACATAAAGAAGTACAATATCATTTTATTCTAGAAAAGTCTCTAGCAGAAGAGATCAAAATGATTCAAGTAAAGACAGAGAATCAGTTATCAGATATTTTCACAAAGGGGCTTAACAATGAAAAGATGGAAAAATTTTGAAAGCTACTCAAGATGATTTCAAAAAGAAATTTCAAAGAGAAAATTAATAATAAGGGGGAGTGTTAAAATATCATTACTAATTAAATTAATGGTAATTTCCTTTAAACTAAGTTTAACAAGTTGTTAAATATTAGTTTTTTAGTTTGTGTTTTAAAATTACTTTACTAAATTAGATCATTTATTTTTAGTATATAAATATGTATAAATACATGTATTATTTTCATTTCAAAACATCAAACAGAAACCATCAAGCAATAAATAATTGAAATAAGAATTATTTCCTTTCTTTCACTTATTTATAATTATTATTTAGCTCTCATGAAAATCTTCAAATACTTTATCCAATAAAATATATACCATTCCCTAATTATGTATTGAGAGATAGTTTTATTGTAATGATAAAAAATTTTGATTTCTATGTAATGCCCATATTTCATTTCAATATAATTTCTTGCTTGGAATAGGAATGATAATTCGTGGACATTTTGGACAATTTATAGCTTACAAAATTCTTTGTTGTTCTTTCACACGTTCAGTCAAGAAAGCAAAAGCTATTGGTTTGGTTGAAGCTATGTCATGGACTCATCAGTTGGATTATCAATATATGGTGTTTGAACTTGATGCACAACTTGTGCTAGAAGTTTTTAATAATAAGTTTGATGATTTTTCTGACTTTGGCTTGATTATTTAGGATTATTTATTTTTCTTGGAAAAAGAGCTTATTTTGTTCAGTTTGTAAAGCGACAAGCAAATGCCCCAGTACATTTTGAGGCTTCTCACTTAGTCTTATTTAGTCTGTCTTCTTTTATTAAAGACTCTGTGTATTTAGATGTTTTACCTTAATGAAAATTTGATTTTTTGGATTTCCAAAAAAAAAAAAATCTTGCTTGGAAGTGTTTTCACCATAATAGTACTATGTACAAATTGTGATTTTGGCATAGATTGTGAAAATTTATAGGAATTTTTTGTTGTGTTATTTAGTATTGTAGATAGTATTTTTTTTTTTTAAAAAGTAAATGTTAGTGTCAAACTCCGTATTATTAATAGAAAAAATAAACAAGAATAAAGAAAAGGAAATAAAGAGAGTCCACTCCAAAGGAGGAATGTAAGCAACAAAAGCAACAAAAAAACCAAAACAAACAAATAATTAAAAAGTAAATTTCAATAGCTTCTTCTTAATCAGTTGTGGCTGAGATAAGTAGTTAGAACGTTAATATATCTATTTTTTTCTTGTTTTGAACCGTGGTTCAAGCTAACTCCTCTCTGTTTGAATGATCTTTCAAACACTCATTAAATGCATAATCGATAGACCTGGGCAAACCGAACCGGTCTGATACTCCGAACTGGAACGGACCGAAAAAAATTGGTTTAGATAATCTGGGTAAAATGATTAGGTTTCACTTTTTAAAAATTCTGGTCTTCGGTTTGATTTGCAGATTTTTAAAATCAAACAGAATCAAAAAATTGAAAAATTGAAATTTTATTAATATTTTATAATTTTATTACTTTCTTTTTTGTAAATTGCATTACATATTAATAATAAAATTTGGTTCGGTTACCAAACCAAATTTCTAAAAAATGGTTTGGTTCAATTTTAGAAAATGAAAACTTCAGTTTTTTGATTTTTTAGTTTATATATTTTGGTTTGTAAAAAAGGAATTTTTAGTTTTTTCAGTTCGGTTTGAACCGAGCTGAGCCGATACCCACCCCTATTAATCGGTTAATGTATAACCAACATTCAGAGGAACAATATCCTCTGGCTCTTCAAATAATTTCGCCCGAGATTTATTTTTAGGATTAAAGCAAGCCAAAGCAAACAAATTCTGATTCACTATGTTATCATCCTCATAAGATGGCTCAGATGCAACAACTTTCTCCTTTTCACTCTTAGAATGCCTAGCTAAACTACTAGACTCTAAGTCTTCAGTTTTTTTTGTGAATTTGTTGAAAGATGAATATTCAAATTTGGAGTATCCAAATCTGTAGGCTTGTTAGGTGCATCATTTTCCAAAAAAACCATCTTCAAGCTCCTCATTATCATTAGAAGCAATATGTGTGAAAGCATTGAAAGTTGTAGATAATGGAACCATAATATGATCCTTTCTAGGAGTCCATCGAGAAGTTAGTTTGGCAGTGGCTTTGGCCTTCTTAAGCATTTTGTTTGTTTTAGGCCCTTTATTAGGCGTTGCATTACGCCTGCATTCCTTAGCTATATATCCAATTGAAGAGTATAGAGAGCAAAAATTAAGTAAGGATTCATAATGTATTTCAATCTAATATGTTTTTTGATGAGTTCTAACATGCAAATAATCATGAATTTTTTTAGATAGATCCACATCAATTAGAACCCTAGCATAATGACTAAACTCTCCTTCACGAGCCTTGACATCAATTCTCAGAGACACTCCAATGTCCCTGGCAATTTCAATGAGCAACATATCATACCAAAACTCATAGGAAAGTTTATAAAAGTGAACTCAAACATGAGCAAAGGTTGCTTTTAAAATTTTTGGATCAAACCCTATAATCCAAGATTACAGTTTGAAAACTCCAGATATGAGATTACGAGCACCCTTACCCTAAACTAGTTTCTATTCATCATGAGAATTCAATAAAACATGATAATAACCCTTATCCAAAGAAATTAATTTCAATGGTTTTTTATTACCCATAAAAGAGATAACTTATTTTTTAAATCTATACGAATTCATAGCTTATCTCCCTTTGTCAAAACAAGCCTCCCAATTAAAGAGGATTGAAAATCCTTAATTCTTTGATCGTATAAGTCTTGAAGAAACCGAAATTTACCTAAGTCTAGGAGGACAAGAGCCCATACTTTGAGATGTAGAAAAGTTTGTAGCCATAGGAGGAGTAGTCATTTGCGTTGCAGAAATCGTTGCCTGAAAAGAAGCTTGGGTGATTGAAGTGGCTTTGGCTGAGGATTTCAACAGCTTTTGTGGAGGTAAGGGTGCATTCGTTGTGTGTGCAATAGATGTTGAGGGGTTGGCTGCAGGAACTGTTACGACAATCATCTGATCTCAACATTTGAGAAGGTTTTAAAGTTGTTACCAGCTCTGAAAAGAGGAAATCTGGAGGAGAACTTCCTGCGGCTGGACAACCGGACTCCATTGGCAAGAACGACGACATATCAAGGCGAAACCCGAGTCCCATTTTCAATATAAACCTTAGTCCTGGATTGTTGATAGTTTATTTGGTTATAAGATTTTAAAATAAAAATTTATTTAAAAAAGATACTAAAACTACTTATTATTTAAAATAAACATCAATTGTATTCTATTATATCTTTCTAATTTATAAATATTTTCAAGTCATAGTTGCTAACAAAATGTAATGTAATTTACACGCTCATTTGTTTTATTAAATTAGTACTCAATCAAATATAAAATAAATTAAAAAAAAAACACAACAATATAAAATAAATGTAAAATAATTAAATAAAATAGAATCAATATTCATGGACTTAATATAAGGTAAAAAGTATCAGTGATAACTAATCTTTGCTTGTTTTTCTGTTTTGATCACTAATCATTGATTTTTTTTTTCATTTTAATCACTAACTTTCTATTTTATTATACCGGTATATCACTAAAATATTTCATGGCTGGAAATATGACGTGACATGCTTACTTAGTCGACACGTGGCATGCCACGTTAGCTCTAGTCGACATGTGGCATGCCACATCAGCTCCTAGTCGACATGTGACATGCCACGTCAGCTCCTAGTCGACATGTGTTATGCCACATCAAATTTCTAGTCATGAAACTTCTTAATAACTTGCCGGTGTAATAAAATAGTAGGTTAATGATTAAAATTAAAAAAAAAAACATCAAAGGTTAGTAATCAAAATAAAAAAAATAAGTAACGGTTAGTGATCACTGGTGCTTTTCACCCAACAAATGTATATAGCTCACAAAATTAATAATGTGTTTTGTAAAAAATTATTATTAATTTCATAAATTTATAAATCTAAATACAAAATATCAAAAAACTAAGCAAATTCAAATAATTGCTTTTTTTTTTGAAACCAAATTCAAATAATTGCTTAACATTATAAGGCTGAGTAACATTTTATGTTCCTACACAAATTATATGGCTTAGCTCCACAATTTCTTCCATTATACAATCCACTTCCACAACAAGCAACTTCTCCTACTTTAAACCCGTCACAAAATCAAAATTAATGGTGATTAGATAATGAAATCAATATCTTAAAAGTCGAAACCATATTGGTAGGTCGAACAAGTTGAATTGAGAATCATCGGCTCAACTTGATTCATCTTTAATAATATTTTAGTCTAAGATCATGAAGAGATCACTTCGTTTATACCAATCTAGTTTGGATGATATGCAACGATCACTGAATGTTAAAACTCAGTTTTATATATATATATATATATATATATATATATATATAAAGTCAATCACTATTTGACTAATTTTGACTATTTTTCTTTGATTTTGACTAGTGTTTCATCCGTTGAACTGTTATTTATGAAAAATTTTAGTAAAATGATAAAAAAATTTGAAAAATAAAAAGAAAAATTTAGGGATTTTATTCTATCAGTTGGTAAATCGAATCAACCAGTTTGATCAGTTGATCTATGAACAGATGCCTTAACCGATATTATAATCATTCTGATTTTTAAAACGATAGATCAAATTATGACAAAAAAAAGTACATAAATCGATAAGTTGTTATAGATATAGCATACTTTATTTTGTTGGGTTCTTTATAGTAATAAATTGAGTACTTTGAAATTTGGTAGTTGGTTTTGTAATTTCTTTGGAACATTAGATAAAGCTTTGTTGTGCAGATTTGCATGTGTTGAGAAGCTTCTCACACAGCTACCATTCAATTCTGGGTGCATTGCTTTAATTGTTGGATAGCAAACCAATGGTTCAACATTTTCAATTGCTATTTTTCTTAATCCAATTTCATATAGTTCCTGTAACCACAACAATTTAAAAAAAAAAAAATAAAGAAAAAGAAAAAATAAACTTTAATTATTTGATAATTTACTTTAAAATGAGTTAAATAAATTAATTAAATTTGAAATTCACATTCGCATATTAGTTGATAAGGACTTATATAAAGGACATCTTATATACCAAACCATTAAGTGATGAGATATTTTAATAATTATTATTTATATATATATTTTGATGATGTAAAATTCCTTTTTATTCTAAATATTGGATTTATCAAGGAATATTTTCTGTGGAAGAAGTGCTCTCTAAGCTCTGCTAGAGTTTTTTTAATTATTTTCTCTTGGCTTCCCCCTCTTCCGGCCTGATGGCTGTCGGCCACCTTCCTCGTGATCGTGATGAGATCACCTCTAATTACCTTAGCCATCGTGACTTGTTTTCTACTCCTGCAATGGTTGTCTCGCCTGCCAAAGAGAAAGTTTCTTTCACCAACATTGTGAAGGGAAACTCTAGTACTTCATCTGATTCAGTTTTGCCTGAACTTAAGGGAGGATCCGTCGTAGTCAAAATCAATGAAAAAGTTTATGAGGAGAGATTAAAACTCTATGATCATGCTCATATAGGGAGAGTTGTTTTATTTAAAGGTAAAACACCATGGAAAATGGGTGACTTGAAGAAGAAGCTTTCATTGATTTAGGGACTGACAACCAATTAGAGACTAATCTCTTTGGGAAGAGGTTTTTATCACATTTTGGTTAATTCATTGGTAGAGAAAAATAGAATTTTGAGTCGTGGAGTAGTATCGCTAAAGCCGAGAATATTAAGATTGCGCAATTAGACATCAAATTTCGATCCTGAGGCACAGAAATTGACTACAACATAGCTTTGGGTATGTTTATACAAAGTTCCTTGGGAATACTGGCATCAACAAATCCTGGTAGATATTGCGAGAGGGGTGGGCATACCCTTAAAGATTGATAATGCTACTTTGACTGGAGACCTTGGGCATTTTGCGAGAATTCTTGTAGAGGTTGATCTTTTGAAGGATTTAGTTGACTTGATTATGATTGAGAGGCCTAGTAAGAGCTTCTTTATTGAGGTTATCTATGAAAACATCCCAGAATTTTGATCTACCTATTCTAGTATTGGGCATTCTTCAAGGGATTGTAGAATTAATAAGCAGCCCATTAAAAAGAAGAAATCTGAGGCTCACAAAGAGGATAATCAGCCAAAAAAGACCGAGACAGGGAAATAATGGGTTGCTAAAATAGATGTTCCTCTTTCGAATGTTTTTGCAACTCTTAAGGATGATCTTGACATGTTACCTATGAACAGGTAGCTATTGATGACGATGGAGAGAAGTCTTGTGATATTGATAAAACTATGTTGTGTGATGATAGAATTTTGGGTGAAACGGCAATGTCTGAGGAGGTGAGAGCTCAAGGCTGTGAGAAAATGACACTGTCTATACTTCCTAGGCCTATTGCTGATATGGTGTCGTATAATGATGAGGAGGTGAGACTCCAAGAAGAAACGGTGTCGTTTGCTCTTCCCAGGCCTGTTGGTGATACGGTCTCGCATAATAAAGACAACACTGGTGGTCCTGATCCTGCTATCTAAGACTTAGAGCCTACTCTTACTTTTCCTATTTATGAAGGCACGACTATGCCTCCCACTACTGATGATGGGTAATAAAAGGAAAATATTGATGATACAATGCAACATAGTGAAGGGGAGGATTCCTTGTCGGATAACCGTTCTTGGGAAGAAATTGCTGATGATGAAGAGGATGGTTGGATGAACTCTACTACCATAAAAATGAAAAAGGACAAGCAAACATCTGATTATACTAAGTACAGTGCTAAGATAAATAGGAGATCGATCATGAGACTTGCTCGATATCGATGAAGTTTCTATACTGGAATTGTAGGAGAATTGGAAACTCCAACTCCTAAAGATACTTATACAATATTTGTATGTAGCATCATCTTAAATTGGTTTGCTTTTCTGAACCCATAGTTTATATTAATTTTGTCTCTGATCGTTTTTGGAGTTCTATGAATCTTAGACTTGTTATCTGTAATAATAATGACCCTCCCTCTATTTGGGTTTTTATTAATAACAAATTTTTTGATCCTGTGGTTGTTGATATGGATGATTAGTAGATAACCCTGGATTTTTCTTTTGATAATGCTTCTCATCACCTTTCTTTTGTCTATGGCAATGTGTGGAGGAATAGGAGGCCGAACGTATGGAATAAATTGTCTGCGATTAATCCAATTTCTACTTTAAACTGGATGGTGATTGGTGATTTTAACTCCATGTGTGGATCTTACGAAAAAATAGGATGCCTTCCTGCTCAGCTCCCATGTAGAGAATTTGAAACTTTCATTAATTCTAATGATCTGTTGCAGCTCTCTATTTCGGGTGCTATATATACCTGGTTTAAGGGTAGGCAAGGATCTGCAAGGGTGGAAAGCTTTAATGATCGAGCTATTGTAAATCAAAAGCTCATGGATTTCTAGTCAACCATTTCTTGTTTTGCTTTGGCTCGTCATAGCTTAGATCACTCTCCTATTATGTTTAATTGCTTGCTCAATGATGGTGCTGTTGTGAGTCATTTTGATTTCAGTCTATATGGCTGTCTCATCCTGAGCTAAAAGATTTTGTGGCCCATAATTGGACTTCAACAATTTCTCTTCCCCCTATTCAACTTATCTCTGTTAAGCTTCACAATCTTAGGCAAGCTTTGAAGGTGTGGAACTGGTCAGTATTTAGTCACCATAGTAACATTAGAAAGGCAGAGTATCACCTTTAATAGGTTCAGATGGAGATAGTAGCTTTGGGTATTTCTGATTCCTTGCACCTTGCTGATATTGAAGCCTATGCGAATCTTGAAATTTATAAATAGTAAAGGAAGGTTTTTTTTGAAGGAGCGAGCTTGAGTGAAGATGCTTGAATTGGATGATAGGAATTCTCAGTTCTTCCACAGGCTTCACTTCTTTTGTAAGCCTTTACAATCGATTTTAGTAATGCAAATTGAGGGTAATATTATGGATGATTGTCATATTATTTCTAAGCATATAGCTGATTACTATAAAGATTTGTTTAGAAATCATAATACTTTGTTACAAGATCTCTCTTTAATAAAGGAGATTATTCCTACTTCTGTTTTGGAAGATGAGAATAGGTTCCTTATAGCTATGACGAGCTATGAGGAGATGTGGGTTACCGTGTTTTCAATGGATGCTTCTAGTGCCCCAGGCCTTGATGGGTTCATTGGAGCTTTCTTCCATAATTTTTAGGACACTATGGGCAGTGATGTTTATAGAGCGGTGTGCTTTTTCTTTGAGCATGGGAAGGTCACGCTGGGTCTGAATTCCAGTTTCATGATTTTGATACCTAAAGTATCTAAGGCTATCATAGTGGATCAGTATAGGCCCATCATTCTTAGTAATTTTTGTTTCAAGTATATAAATTATAACAAAAATTCTTTCAGATAGACTATATTCTATTGCATCTAATATTGTGTCTTCTAACCAGTTTGGTTTTCTGAAAGGTGGGAGAATTGCTGATTGCATAGCTATGGCTTTTGAAGGAATCAATGTCTTAGATAAAAAGTGTTTCTAGGGTAATCTGGCAATGGAGATTGATATCGGAAAAGCATTTGACACGCTAGACATGAATTTTATTCTTGAAGTGTTAGAGGCTTTCAACTTTTCACTTTCTTTTCATAATTGGATTCTAGAGATCTTTTCCTCTGCTAGATTATCTATTTTGATTAATGGGGAGCCTAAGGGTTATTTAACTTATTCAAGAGGAGTTCACAAAGGTGATCCTTTGTCACCTCTTATTATTGATATTGTGGAAGATTTCTTGAGCCGTTATATTTTGAAGCTAGTTAAGGATGGAGATTTTGTTTGGATATCTTATACTAAAGATCAACCTTTCTTTTCTCACCTATTGTATGCCAACAACATTCTAATTTTTGTAAAAGCTACAAAGAAAAATTTAGTGACGATTAAGAAAGCTTTTGAGCTTTATGGGGTTCTTTTAGGTCAACAGGTGAATTGGGGAAAATCTAGTATTTATTTCAACAAGGAGGTTTTTCCTAGAAGGGCTAATTTGTTGGTCCATGATCTTGATATTAGTTGTGATTATCTGCCTTTCACTTACCTAAGGGTGCCATTATTTGTAGGCAAACCAAGGAAAGTTTTTCTTTAGCCATATGTGGGCAAGCTGATCAGTAAGTTTGCAAAATGGAAAGGAATGAGTTTGTCTATGGCAAGGCTAGTGTGTCTTGTTAAATTGGTCATCTATGTCTCCTTGCTTTACTATTTTGTTGTTTATAAGTGGCCGAAGGCCTTAATTAAGTGCCTTGAGAAGGCTATTCATAATTTTACTTGGAGTGGAGATGTGACCATTAAAAAGCCTGCTACTGTGCCTTAGAGTATCTACTGTAAGTCTCTTTCAGAAGGGGGGATTGGGCTATGAAAGATTGAGTTACTCAATGAAGTAATAGTTTCCTCCTTCTCTTAGTGAATTTTCATGAAAAATGGATATGTGAGTTTGTTGTTCAGAAACCATTCTTTACCAGTCAAGCTGGGCTTAGTGCTTCGATCTTCAAGGTGTTGACAAAGGAAGGAGTGCCTTTTATTTTCAACTAAGAGTAGTACAATTTTAGAGGCTATACATTCCATGTGTGAGGCACCTCCTTATTCTCTAAGGTTTGCAACTTGTATGTTGCTGGACTGATGGCTTCTTCAACTATGAATGGGCCTTCCCAATTTATTGCTAGCTTTCCCATGCCTTCTCTCTTTCCAGTCACTTCTAAGCTTCTCAACATCAAGTCTCCTGCTTAGAATATTCTTGTTAGTACCTTTCAGTTGAAGTAATTCGCCATCCTGTTCTTGTAGGCTGCAATTTTCATTGAGACTTGTTCTCTCAGTTCGTCTAGTAGGTCGAGGTCGATCCTCATGCCTTCCTCATTTTCTTCTTCACCACAGTAGTGTACTCTTCCAATGGTTTTCCCAATATCTATTAGGAGGATAGCTTCAGTTCCAAAGGTGAGAGCAAAGGGCATTTCACTTGTCGATTCTCTGGGGGTTGTCCTGTAGGCCTATAACACGTAGTGGAG
>CAOJBK014588217.1:0-10502 GCA_948294925.1 Codiaeum variegatum | reverse complement strand
TAGAGTTCACATACCTCACACACCTCTTAAACATTAAGCAGTGTGTTACCTTGCCTTTTTAGTAGCTTAACTTGGTGAGTCAATTCAACAATTTGCATTACCATATCTTTGCTATGTGATACCTTATGTGCAATGGCTCATTTAACCTCACACTCTTTTACTGGGAATTAGTTCCAAGCATCTCAAATAATTGATAAGCCTCATCGGGCACCAGCTGCATTATCTACTATCCCTTGGTTTTGATAAGTAAGCTCATCATAAAACAATTAATTCAACAGTTGAACTAGGACATGAAATAATCCTTATTCTAATATATATAATTTCGATTAGAGAAATCACCCTAACTTTGGGTAGAGAAACAATAATGCTCAAGTGCCTCAAGTCATGTAAAGGAGGCCATATCAAAAGGATAATTCTAGTCAATAATAATAACCTAGGGATGTGAGTTTGGAGGAAACCCTAAATAAGTTTATTTGAAGTGAGTACCCAAACTTAAGAAGTAAATGATAGGAGGTTTGATTCTATGGAAGCTTCAATGAGGAAATTGGAGACCCAAGTGGGTCAAATTGCAACACACTTGCACAACAAATAATAAGGAAAGCTTCTTAGTCAAGTGGAGCAAGCTAAGGCCATTACTATCCTTAGGAGTGGTAAGGTTGCTAATAATAATATTGGTTCTAACCTTTATGATGTAGGTAATCAGGATGAGCAAGAGAAAGAGAATACCGAGGTGCTCAAGGAAAAAGAGACAGAAAATGAGGACCCAACTCCTTCCAAACTTCACAATGTGGCTGATCCTTACCAACTGCCTATTCCATTTCTTGGGAGGCTCAAGGAAGATAAGAATGACAAACCATTTGAGGAGCTTTTCAAGATGCTATCCAAGGTAAGTATAAATCTTCCTCCACTTGATGTAATCTAGAAAATTCTAGCTTATGCAAAATTTTTCAAAGAACTAAATTCTAAAAAATGTAAGCTTGAATTACAGGAAAAGATAGTGGTTTCGAAGGTTGCAAGTGTTGTTTTACAACATAAATTATGTTCAAAATCTAAAGACCTTGGAAGTTTTCTGATAGGCATTAAATTAGGTAATGGGGAAGAGGGTAGGGGCATGCTTGACTTAGGAGCTAATATAAATTTGATGCCTTATGCTTTGTTTCTTCAATTAAATTTAGGTGAATTAAAATCAACAAAGATGTGCTTGCAATTAGCTGATAAAACTTTAAGGTATCCTAAAGGAATTATTGAGGATGTACTAGTTTAAGTTAAGGGTTTAATTATACCTGTTGATTTTATTGTGCTTAAAAAGGGTGATGGGTTAAGTAATAGGTCTGAATTTCATATCTTGTTAGGTAGACATTTTATGGCAACTACAAATACAATAATTAACGTTAATTATGGAAAATTAAATATGTCTGCACTTGGCCAATTGTTATGTTTTCTATATTTAATAATCTCACATAGTATAACACAATTCACATGGAAAATTTACCTATTGATGAGTATTTCTTTATTTATTTCATTGATTCTGTTGTGAATGATATTATTGAGCAACATGTTTTTTATGATGAGCTTTAATTCACATTTATAATTGATGAAGGAACTAAACCTATAGTTCCTAAAATTATAAGTTGTCTTGATAACTTGAATAATGTTGAAATAATTGAGAATGGTGAGGTTGAAACTTTAGGGCTTAATGAGGAACAAATTATTAAGAAGGAACCTTCTCAAAATTTGAAGCTTAAAGAGCTCCCAAAACACCTAAAGTATGTATTTTTAGGTGAAAACAAAACTCACTACACCAGAAATGGGCTATAGCAACACTATCAATATATTGCTATAGACTTGCAAATGTCACATTAGGGTACCTAATGCAATACTCCTCAAAAGGTTGAGTGTTAGGTATTTTGATGTGGACATAAGTGTCTATCGCATCACTATTGAAAATCTAAGACAACACTAGAAAAAGTGTTGCGAAATACATACCTAAGGCAACACTTTTAAGAAAATGGATTTAACGACACTTTTTAAATGTGAAGGCAACATTCTCATTTGCAACACTTTTTTTTTTTAATGATTTCCAACATTTTTTAGCTATTAAATGTAACAATTTTTTAATCCATTTATAACATTCCCATTAACCTAATGCGACAATTTTTTAGGCCAAAGGTGAAAATTTGTTATTCAATATGTGACATATTTAAGTCAAATTATAACATTTTGCATTTCACCTGATGCTACATTTTTAATTGATTTTCAACATTTTTAATTTTACCTGATACTACATTTTTTATTCTTATTTGTGACATTTTTCATTTGACCCGTAATAACATTCTTTTAGTGGAATTGTGACATTTTCATTTGACCTGTAATAACATTTTTTAGTTGAATTGCGACTTTTTTTCACCTGATACAACAAAATTACCAATTTACGACATTTTCACAATTACCTGTTACAACACAAATAATGGCATTTTAATTTAATTGCACCTATTTATAAAAGTCGCACCAATAATCATAATATTTAAAAGTATCATCACATCATTACTTAATATTTAATTTGTAAAAATCCTAAACATAAACATTCACAAAATACATAAATTGCTTGATAAATTAACAATCCCTAATAATAATATCCAATAATCCTTTCAACAGTGCCAAAATACTTAATATTGACAATCAAATTCCTCATACCACCCCTAAAAAAAATACTATGGATGTCCATCGCAAAGCAATTGCTGGAAATAAAGAAGCCTGAAAAAAATAAAACATCAAACCACCAACACCATAAAAAGAGCAAACGTAATAGCATATGGACTCATTTTCAGAACTAATAACACACTTGAACTAGAAAAGCAAATGCATGAACTCAAAATCAGAACCAACAGCACAATAAGAACTAGAAAAAAGAAGCAAAATGACTACAGCTAATGGACAGCACCAGCAACACAGTAAGAACTATAAAAACAAAAGCAAATGGTAGAAACATAACCCAAAAACAAAACCATAAATTACATAACTAGAAATTGCAGAACTAGCATTATAGAACCAATAATACATTACCAGAAATTATAAAACCAGTAGTATAAAACCAAAAATTATAGAACCAACACTATAGAACTAGTATTACAGAATCAGAAATTACAGAACCAGCATGATAGAACCAGAAACTACAGAACCAACATTACAAAACCAACATCACACAACCAAAAATTACAGAACCAGCATTACAGATCCAAAAAATAAAGAACTAATAGTATAAAACCAAAAATTATAGAACCAACATTACAGAACTAGAATTACAAAACTAGCATGAATGAACCAAAAATTACAGAACCAATATTACAGAACCAAAAACACAGAAATACAGAAGCTGCAATACATAAAAAACACAAGTAGTAATACAGAACTAATAAAACATAACCACCAACAAAGGAGTTTCGAACCATAAAAACAACATCAGTAAAAAGTGCCAGTAAAATAGATCCAGCATTATAGAACCATAAATTGCAGAACTAATATTACAGAACCAGTATTATAAAACTAGAAATTATAAAACCAACATTACAGAACCAAAAATGCAAAAAATACAGAAGCTGCAACACGTAAAAAACACAAGCACTAATACAAAACCATCAACCAAGGAGTTTCGGACCATAAAAATAGCAACAGTAAAACAGAACTAACTTTATAGAACCAGAATTTGCAAAACCATAAAAAAAAACTTGTAATATTAAACTAACCTTTATTTGTATGATTCAATCTCTACCCCCGGGAATAAGATCTCCATCCTTAGAAACATCAGCCTCAAAATGACAAGTTGAATGAGTGTCGCTCGAGAGGCACTTATCATATAGAAAGTGGTTGGCAGCTTGAAGTTCTTACAAACTAACCTTTAAATTAGGGTTGTCCTCCCCAAATTTGTTGACTATAAAAGATAACTAATCATAAAGCTTCCCTTCCATTTCACCATAAACTTGTTCCCTTATGATCAGAATTAATTCTTCAACAACCACACCTGGAATATTAGGGGTTTTTTTAATCCTTTAATTTCTTTACTCAAAATCACTTACCAATGAGGAAATTTGGCCCATGAGAATCCTTTCAAATAAGCTACTCCATAACCTCACTAGTTTCTAGGCCAGATGAGACAATTTCTTCAAGTTTTAACTATAAAAAAAAACCTTGATGGTTTATAACTTATATATTAATAGACTATATAATAAATAATTACTCAAGAATTTTGTAAGGACTTACAATCTTAAATTTCACTACATCATCTAATGAATATTCCTTTCCAGCCTTCCTCTTATGAGTTTCAATGAACAACTCATCCTTCGATAGTAGTTCTTGGTTAAGTTTCTTGTGTTGCTTACATAACGTACATGGAAAATAAATAAAATTCACCAAAACAATTATAAATGTAGAAATAAGACATAGAGAAACACAATTTAAGTTATTATAACATACCACATCATTGCGGACTTGAACAAAACTCCTACGTCTGCTTCTGTGTATATCCTTGTGTTTCAGCTTGACTTTCGGTATTTTTTTTCGCCTTTTCCTTATAATACGAATGACATAAAGAAGCAAAGTATTTCAATTTTAGATTATTGATATCCTTAAATTCAAAACATAAATAGAATTTATATCTGAACTTCTTCAAATGACCAGCATAACAGGAGCTCCTTAAACTCATCCTCTGCTATACTGAGAGGTCAGCTTTTCACTCTTTCCTCATCAGTCTCAAATGCTTTATAATGGTTTCTTTTAATTCGATACTTGCATCCCCTCCATGCATCACGAATTATGCTCATCACCTAATCTTTTCCTTCTTCAGCTATTATGTATCTTTCCTAAAATGGAAGAAGTTTTAAATTAAAATTTAAGCAACAATTTACACCTAAATTTAAATATAAAGATTACATGAAAAAAAAATTGACCTTAACATAATCCCATAGGTCATCTTTGTCTGGCATGACACTACAATTAACTAAATTAAGTGGGAGACAATCTCTTTGTTATCAAATCATTATCATCAGAAAAGGGTAGAAATGTTCATTCAACAAAATAATCATCCTTTCATCAGGTGTTCTTGCATGGATAGCGTCTATTCTTGTCTTCCCTCTGAACTTAGTTTGCTTCTGAGCAGGAGCTTTTTCTATTACATCTGCATCAAAGAACAATAAGGAAAAAATCCTTTTAGTACTTGTAAAAAAACATTTAATCGACTTCAAAAATTACATTTTGGACATTCCATTGAATCTGGTTAATCTGTTCTCTCCTGATTTTGTACAGAGCTATTATTTTTTTCAAGTTTCTTTTTCTCCCTCATGGTTATGAATGCTGCCATAGATCCAACTCCATCATTTTTTGCCCACTTTGGCTTTTTAGTTGCAACTTTCTGTGGACTTGCTTTCCTTAATGCAACATCAGTCTATGGATAGCAAAAAAAGTATAAATGCTTATATACAAGTGAAAACATTTCTTGAAAAAAAAACAAGTTCCAAAACTACAAGTTGGAAATAGCAAGCAACATAAATGCAAAAATAGAACAATGAATTCGGAAACAAAACCAAAAAATATATCAATTTTTCTCTTCACACAATTTCACCCTCAGTTCCCTTTTTAAACTATTTCCAAACCCAAAATAAGGATACTAAAACCATCAAAACAGTTTCAGAACCAGAAAAATAGAAATAGAATGACAAAAATAACAATTCAAAACCATCAACATAGTTTTACATTAGCATGAAAGTACAAAACAACGCCAATCTAGCACAAAAGAGAAATCATCATCAGATGAAATCTTGGAAAAAAAAATGTACAGTAATAAAGAACCACATTCCAGAACCATCAATAAATTTTCAGGACTTTAAAAACATGATAGCAAAATTCACAACCAAAAAACACAAAACCAGTAATATAGAAACAATTTCCAGTAAAAGAAAACAAAACCAATAAATAGTACAAGTTTTCACTTTAAAGGTTTCCCACCTTCAATACCCATTGTTAAACTATTTCCAAACCGAAATTAAGGATTCCAATACAATTAAAATAGGTTCAGAACTAATAAAATAGAAACATCAATATAGAACCAGAAAAATAGAACCATCAACACAATTTTAGATTCGCATGGAAGTACAAAACACCGCCAATCCAACACAAAATAAAAATCATCATCAGTTGACATTTTAATGGAGAATACGAACAACAATACATAACCAACATTATAAAATTTAAAAAAAAAACATAGTAAAAAAATAGAACCATTATTCACTTCAATTATTTGTTACCCTCAGTACCCTTTTTAAACTATTTCCAAACCTAGAAATTATAGAACCAGCATTGCAGAACTAGAAATAGTTTTAGATTGGAACGATAAACAAAACAACACGAATCTAATGCAAAAGAGAGTTCATCATCGAGTGACATTTTATCCCATACTCTAACACCATAACTTAAACATAAACACCAAAAGGAATACCTATGGACTTTTGGTCAAATCACATTCTATTGCATTTTGGCCAGCATTTGCATTGGCTTGGGAGCGTGTTGTAGGACAATTAAGTTCCACTTTCTTCCCATCCTTCTTGCATTGCTGAATGAGAAAAACAACAATATACTTGAAAAATAATAGAAGGCAAAATCCAACTATAATATAAGCTAATTGCATTTATAAAAAGGCAAAGTTATTTATACCTTAGAGGTCACAATCTCTTCCTGAGGTTCATCTTGGAGCTGTTGGCCTTTTTTTTCCCATTCATAACTGTTATATTCAATGCTACTTTCTTCAGGACAAGTTCATTTAAATGAGCATTTTTTGATTGGATATTTTCAAATCGAAGCTGTCCATATGATTTCTTCACTTGCACTTCAACCTCATCGCCATTGAGATCCAGTGGCAATCATTGATCAGAAGTAATTTGATGAAAAAAAAACTAGTAAATAACCAATAATCAATGATCAGAGAGTAATATGTTCATCCTCAGAAGGATTGATGTCCGAAGTCACCGACCTCTTCTGTATCTTTTTCTTACATTTCATTCTTCGTCGTATCATGCTCAAGAATTTCCTTATCAAGCATTTTCATTTCATGCTTTTCCTTGATAAGTGTCTCTCTCTCATCCTCTTCCTTTTGCTCTTCTTCACTGGTTGCTTTTTGAAGTCCCTTACTTTGTATCTTGACTTCCTCCTTTGCATTTCGTGTTCCTTGATAGCTTTCATAGTCACATATCTACGCTTCAGTGTCTCTTTTCCACCTAAAATTGAAACCAAATTTAATTTTGTCAAATAATGGTTGTAACTTGAAATAGATCATGCATAAGAAATAAACAAATAAATAGAAATTGAGTACCTTTTAGAATGCACTTCCTTGGTCTAACAGTTACATGTGGATTAGTTGGGACGAAGGTCGGGATTTTCTTATCGACAATCATGTCAACGTAGAAATTGAGCACATCACCATCTTCATGTGCAACCATGTACCCTAGCACATCTGCATCACATGACATTAGCTTCTATCCATCGACACTTCCATTACTCACATAAACACCACCAATTTCATTAACTTCTAAAGTCTCCTTCAAGTGCTCCATCAAAACTGCATATGACATCGTGTCGCCATCCACCATCTCTTCCACAGATTTACTCACTCCACCATGAAACTTTATTTTGTAAAATGATCCATTAAAAAAATTGTATATAAAATCAATTATCCTCCAATTTTCATCATAATATTACAAAAAAAGAACAGTTATAATAGAATCAACAAATAAAAACCATAAAACATAAACATTTGTGCTCCCCACATGTGTCCGTTGGAGTGCACGTCATGTGTGAAGTGTTAGAGTAGCCACTTAACATTTTTAGAAAAATTTGTTTTGTTCTAAGGTGATTAACAAACCTTTTTTATTTAACTCCATTTTAGAAAAAATATCAGTTTTCTATCGAATTGGAAAAGCTGTTCTTTTTGGAATCAAAGGGGGTTTGTGATCTGAAAAACATTTTAATAAAAATACTTTTGTACTATTTTTAATTAAAATAAGATTTTTGGCCTAGAAATCATGCTATTTCAGTTTAAAAGGGATTTTCTTGTATGCATGAGCATTTATATCAGATGAATGCATGAGCATGCCAGATTATGCAAATGACATCCAAGAAGTAATAAATACAAACGTTTTTGCCAAGGGTCTTTCCTTTAGTCCAAATCAGGTTCTAGGGGAAGCACAACACCCCAATTATAGTGACTAAAATTAGATACAATGGAAACCAATTCAAGGGACCCCCCTCCAGTCCTATGATCTGGGAGGAGCACACATTCCCCAAAAGTATACAAAAATGTAGAAAAATTGTATAACGAGCAATACCACAACAATGGATAGTAAAATAACACAATTAAAATAAACAAATGTATAAGCAAAATAAATAAAAGTAAATGTTTGGAGTTGAAGCCATGAATGGCCTGTTGGGGTATCCTTTTGAGTGGGAATCAAATCCCACTCTATTCTCCCTTCCTGCGAAGGGTGAGGCTGTTCTGGTAACAGTGGGATTTAATTTGTTCAGTAATTAACCAGTTTTACTTAATAAAAATGATTAACCTTTAGGCTATTAATCAATTCTGATACTTTATTAATGAAAAATGCATTTTGATCGTGTGTTCACCTAAATAGGTTTTTAGTGTTTGTTAATTTTAATTATGAAAATGGTTTTCATAAAAAATATTCCTCAATCTGAATTAAAAGGGCTTAATATTTGTTTTGAATAACATACCGTTGCTCTGATTTAAAGGGCTTAAAAACAATCACTAGACTAGGATTGAAAGATTATATTGTATCATGTTTACCTTTTTATGAGGCTTGGAAACTAGAGGGTCTGATGGCTTGACGAAGCCGGGGTGGCTCTTTATTGTGTTCGAAGAAGACTAATTGAGAATCTGTACTGATGTGTGAAAGGCTGAATTAAATGCTGATGAAGTGGATTGAGTGTCTGTAATATCTGAATTTGACATGTCTGTCATGTTTGTAGTTTGAAAATAATGTTCTAGAGGCTTGGGATGTGGTAAAGTTGCATAAAAGTGGTGTTTGGTGAGTGTCTAATCACTTCTTGAATGCATGGTTAATACAATAAGAACACTATATGTAGTACTTCTTGAGTTGGTGAGGTTGGTCGAAATAATTGAACTCATTGCCATCGTCGTCCATTAGGATAACGCCTTTTCCTATCATGATCTTTTTGATGATGTAAGGGCCGTTCCAAGGAGGTATGAATTTCCCACGAGGGACTTGCATGACTTGCCTGATCTCCTTGAGAATTAAGTCACCTTGTTAAAGATTATAACTTCAAACTCACTTATTGAAATGCTTTGCTAGTCTGATTTGGTAGTTTTGTGTATGGTAGAGTGCTTTTATCCTTTTCTTATCAATTTCATTGAGCTGGTTAAAGTGGGCCTATTTCCAGTCGAGTTCAAAAATCTGAGCTTCTTGGAGAACTCTTTCTGTTTGAATTTTTAACTTTATGGGGAGGACTATTTCCATTCCATAGACCAGAGAGTATGCTGTGGCTTTGGTAGCTAATTTGTAAGTAGTTCTGTACCTAAGGAGGGCACTTGGCAGATGTAGATTCCAACCTCTATGATTGCTGATCATTTTTATGAAGCATGTTCTTTAATGCTTTATTAGCAGCTTTAATTGTGCCATTGGTCTGAGGTCTGTATGGAGAAAACCTATGATATTTGATATTTTCTTTCTTCAAGAGAGTGGCTACCTCTTTCTGGAAGTGGTAGCTATTGTCAGAAATGATTTCATGCGAGACACCATACCTAGCGATGATGTTTATTTTGATGAAGTGGGCTACCTTCTTCGAATCCAAAACTTGGAAAGGTGCAGCTTCAACCCACTTGGTGAAATAGTCTATGGTAACTAGAATGTATTTATGGCCTGCAAATGACTTGGGTGAGATCTTGACAATGACACCTATTCCTCAAATAGCAAAGGGCTAAGGCGTAGAAATTGGATTGAGAATTGAAGGCTGAAGCTTATAGAGCTTTGCATATTCTTGGCATTTTAGGCACTTTCTAGCATATTTCGCACAATTGTTGTTCATGGTGAGCCAGTAATAGTCTTGGTGCATGATCTTTCTAGATAAGGCCTAACCATTCATGTGAGTGCCATCTATTCCACCATGGATTTCTTCCATGATTTGGTTTGCCTATTCGTCTGGGACATATATGGGATGAATACCATTGATTATTTTCTTGTAAAGGATACCACCTCTAGAGATGTATCTACTAGCCAATTGTCTAAAGGCTCTCCTTTCAGATTTAGATGCCCTTTCAAGATATTCACCTTTAGTGAGATAGATGTAGATGTCCCAATACCATGGCTTCTCTTTAACTTGAAAGCTCCTACAGTGAGTTTAAAAGCTTGGTTAGCACTGATGTTTACTGGGTTAGGACAGATAATCCAACGCGTATCTCTACCATTGATTCCAATGTTACCAGT
>CAOJBK014586942.1:0-11936 GCA_948294925.1 Codiaeum variegatum | reverse complement strand
CATAGATAATACCATAATATTCGCTCCATAAATTAAGAAAGCCAGAATAATATTGCTCAATTGAGAGATTACCTTAACTATAATTACTCATATCAAGTTCCAATTGAAAGCATCTTGCGGTATTATCTTGATTGTAGACGTGCTTCAAGTATTCCCACATTTCTTTAGCTGTGCCAAGGGATCATAAATTGTTCATTATATGAACCTCAATAGATCCCAAAATCTAAGAAACAATCTGAGCATCCTTTGTCTCCCATTGACCAAGATCTTTGATCTCTGTAGGAGTTGGAGAAGGCTCATCAATGTGACCCCAAAGCTCCTTCCCTTTCAAAAACATCTTGAACTAAAATTCCCATGTTGCATAATTCTTTCCTGTAACTCTTATAGCTAAGGTTTCATGTGTTTTCTCAGAAGACATTCCAAACAAAATTATCACTCACAAGTTGGTTATCGAGAAAGTTGTTGATTGGAATTAATCAACCTAAAACCAAAGAAAACCAAGAACAAACCAACAATTCCAAGAATCAAAAGAAAACTAAAGAATCAATAAAGTATTCAATTGTATGGCTTCAATACCATAGCAAATTTTGAGAAAATTGGTTGAATGCCTTTTTCCTTTGCTTTCATTCCAATAAATAATAATCTATACAATCTATTTTAGGTAACATAATACATATTCCTAATCTAAATATATTCTGTTATAAGGAAAGAATATACAATTAACAAGAAAGGAAAATTAGGAGAAAAATGAGCTAAATTAGAAGCAATTTAAATAAAGAAAATCCTAATAATACTTGCCTAATTTCTGTCATTCTTGATTGATATCTTCACCCCAATGCAAAGGTATGACAACTACATGTCAAAGCTAAGAATCTGACAAGCTTGGAGCCTTGCACATCACAACTCAACATCCAACAAGCCCATAAATTAGTATTGCATGATCATCAACACCAACATGACAATTGCAACGTTGGCATCCTCAACTTGGCACATGTAAGCTAAGAAGCTGACATGGCATAAGCCCTTAATCTAACAAGGCAACAAGCCTAGAATCTAACATGGAACCTATGGGTTCACTATCATAATAATCACCTTTTTTTGAAGATATTTTTGACGAGGGGAAGCTGTGAACCCTTAATTTTGCACCTCCAGAATTGCTGATTGTCTCCTGACTCTCAAAAGTTTGGAACCTAATGGGGTCAAGGGGTAGCACCCTTTGTTACTTCTGAAGGAAAACCTCATTTTGGCACCATTGCATCCGGCCCATCAATACGAGCCCAATGGATCTGACCCAGCTCAAATCAAACTTCAAACGGGCCTAGAAAAGCCCAAAAAATTGAATTGGACTGAATCGAAGCGGACCCAGAAAATCGGGTATAGGCTAAAAATGATAAAACGCATGTGTGAATGACAAGATGCATGCACTAACAACTTCACACATGCATGAAAAGCCTCAATGCATGCATCAAGTCGTTCACGCATGCGTGAAGGCCCACAAGCATACGTGAAGTTTATGACACACACGCCTTTCAGTTTTTAGGGTTTTTCGATACGATTCCCTATAAATTCGACCCTCTAGAATAGAGCTGGGATTAGTGAAGAGAGGGGTTGGTTCGGACCTTTTTACCAACTTTTCCAGATGACTTTTCACAAATTTTCACACATGCCATACATTTACAAACACTTTAGAAACACAATTTACAACCTCCAAAATGAAACATTCAGACGATAGATGATCCGCTTCTAGACACTACAGATAATTTGTCCAATCTGTCCAACCTACTCCAGTCAGTTCAAACAATCAACCAGTCCTCTCCGGACATAATGGAGACACGATCCAGCTTCATCAAATCGTCAAAACCGTTGATTCCCAAACCACGTAAAAAGGTAAAAACAGTACAATATTCTTTTTACCTTCATTAAGACTATTATTTTAAGCCCTTTAATTCATATCAAAGGCGTGTTATTCAGAACACTTACTTTAAGCCATTTGATTCAGAATTAAGACATTTTATGAAAACCATTTTCATAACTAAAATCAATCAAACCCTAAAATCTGTTTAGGTACAACTCATAATCAAAATCATTTTCACATTAATCAAGTATCAGAATTGGTTAATAGCCTGTTGGATAATTATTTTTACAAACTAAAATCAATTAGCAACTGAACCTATAACCACCCCACTATTACCAGAACAACCCCTTCGCGAGAAGGGAAACAACGTGGGGTTTGATTCCCCATTCAAAGGGATATGCCGACAAACCTTTCACGGCTTCAACCTCAAACATTTTATTTTCTTTGTTTTGTCATATATTTGTTTATTTTATTTGCATTATTTTATCATTTTATTGTTTCTTTTTATGTTGTTGCTATTATTATTTGTTTGCACTTTTTTTTCATATTCTATATGATGTATGGATTTTGGGGAATGTGTGTTTCTCCCAAATCATAAAACTGGGGGGGGGTATATTTACTGTATTCTTTGGTGTGTTGTGCCTTCCCTATTCTGAAGTGAGCTAGAGGAAGGACCCCTGGTAAAATTGATTGTATTTATCGCTTTGATGCATTATCATTCATATCTAGTATGTTTGACATGTTCATGCATTCATCCAATATTACTGCTCATGCATACACGAAAATCAGTATTTTAATTGAACTTGCATGATAATTGAAACAAAAATTCTATTTTAATTAAAATTGTACAAAAACTATTTTTCTTAAAATGTTTTCAGATCACGAACACCTGAACCCCCTTTGGTTCCAAAAAGAACACATTTTCTATTAGGGTAGAAACTGAATTTTTTCTAATATGGAGTTAGACATAAAAGGTTTCTTAATCACCTTAAAATAAAACTGATTTTTCTAAAAGTATTAGGTGGCGACTCTGACACTTCACACACAATGTGCTCTCCAACGGACACATGTGGATGCACAAATGTGAGATCTGCAATCCGCGATGCCCATGAAAGCACAATCCGAAAAGTTTCCTCTGAGCCTTTTGCAAAAAAGGGTTCGTAGGCGTGCTCTTCGGGGAAGATCCTGCGAACCACTTGCGTGGGGCCTCACAACATTGTAACTTGAGTTCCTCCAATAAGATTTGTGTTGTTTCAAGAAACAAGCTTGATGTTGAGTTATAAAGCTCTAGGAATATTGAGTGTGGTAGTAAAGATCCTTGGAACCTAGCTATGGAGTAAAAAGTTCTTTGAAGAGCTCCTGATTTCTCCTGAAAGGAGTGAACATAGATAAGGAGAACAATCCTTATCTATATATGCAAAATGATAACATTTAAAGTTATAGAATGAGTTTAGACTAATTACCTGTAAAGATCAGAGGTGGCATAAATTTGTGCAAAATCAACATCAATTGAGCCTCCATTGTAGTAGAGCTCACTTCTAACATCCAAGTAGCAGGATTATAACCCACTTTAATCTTTGGAACCCCTAGAATAGCCTATAAGACAATAGAGATGTTAGATCATATTTAAAATAAGAAATCCATTGCCGACCAAAAAATCCAAAAAAAAAAGCAAGTTTATCCTGAACACATTCATATGGAGAATTGCAGCATGGTGGCAAATGAAAACCATTCCTTTTGCTCAAGCATGTAAGAAAATAATAAAATGCAACCTTATACGTATTCAAATTTTGGAATAAAAATTTAGTCTTGAGCTTTTACCTATCAACCAAATGCTTTCAATAGACACTATTCTAAAACAAATTGAGAAAATTAAACAAATCAGAATATAGAAAAGAAAAATATAAATGAACATCCATACCTTCATTTCCATTAGTAGAGCTGTGTATAATTATAAAATTCAAGGATAGAGGCAGTAGCCATATATGTGAAATAATGCCTAAAAATGCATTTGTTGTGAAATAGCATTTGAAGTGGACTAAAGCTTTACACAAATTAACATATCTAGATTTTGGCAAAAAAACATATCTAGACCACCCCATTTAAACCAAAAATTAATTTAATAAGAATATAAATAAAGCATTCATCACAATTCAATAAGCGTAAAACAAAAAAGCATTGAATTAAATTTGATGTAATCAAAATGACAAAATATTCCAATAAAAATTAAAATTGGATAAGGACTTCATCATGACTTGCACATGTTTAATGTTTAGGTGGACGAGGAGAATAACGAAAAGATGAAGATACGTAAACATCTTCCAAGAAATTGATAGTAAGAAAATAGTAACAATCTTAACTTTAAATAGTAAGAAAATGAGGATAACAAAATTCAAAAGAATAGAAACACAAACCAATCTAAGTAATATTTAACGAAAATATCAATAATCACTCCTCCACTTGACATATTATTCAAATTATTATCCATAATTCTCGCAATACATTTCTAGTAATATAACAAAAATGAACAACTCCACTCCAGTCACTGTTAGTTTGATCCCATAGTGAACAACACAATGAACAATCCAGTGGAAATTAGCAAGAAGTTCAAATGATTATATTTTTAGGAAAATACTGCTTAGATTCGTAGAAAATGAACTAAATCAAACAAGAAGTTTCTACATATCAACTGCATTCATAATTCATTCAAATCTGGATCCACAATCAAATGTATTAAAATGATGTCATATATCCATGTCATATGCAAAGGGGGAAAAAACAGGGTTAAAAGAAAGACGTAGCACTCTGTCAAGGCCCTTAATTCCTTGATCTATTTTACAGGCATCGAGAGTTAATTTATGACAATATAAGATAATGAAGATGGCATTGCTTCAGATTCTCCATATAAACGTCTTTCACCAGCTACAATTTTTGATCTGATTCTCACTTGGGTCTTCAATGACTTTTGACTGCAGATATTTAAGTAAACAGTAAAACTGATCTAGATAAAATGGAGTTTGAATAAAAAGAAAATCTAAGACCATAAAGAAATAATAAGAAGCATGGATGAACTGATCAGAAGCGTGAATCGCTTTTGGTGTCTAGGCAGATTTCTCTAAATTCTGAGCTAAAAAAAAACATCTAAGAAGACAATGTTGAAAGGCAAATAAGCTTCTCTTTTTAAGCTTCATCAGTAAGATTAAGAGGTATTGAAAATTGAATAAACTTATGCAGAAATGGACAAGTAGAAAGAGAGAAACAAGGCGACCCGATTCTATACAAGTCCCATTTGAATGAATTGGGGACCAACCCACAAATTCATAGCCTTCGAGAGACACCTAATTACCTCTATCGCCCACCCAATATGGGCATCGTAGTCAGACTCTAGCACGACATACACCACCCTACAACAATCACTTTGCTTCTGAAAATATGTCATACACTTGCCCGATTCACTGTTGAGAAGCCTTTGGAGAGCCAGTGGGAAAGACACGGTTTTGATAAGGACAGAGTCGAAGCAGAGAGAATAGTAATCGGAGGCGATGATGTTAGTGAAGAGGTAATCGGCAGGACGAAAGGGGTGAGGTTGTGGATAGGGACTTGAAGACACCTAATTGCAAAATTTTTATAGCAACAATTTTTTTTGTTACCTTAAGCCATTTATGATGTAGTGTCCATCAAGAGGTTCTAAAAGACACCAAGCCGCTTCACTTCAGACACCACCAAGAATATCACCTAGAAATGCTTCACTTCAATCACCACTAAGAAGATCACCTAGAAATGCTGCAACACCAGCTGTATCACCTAGATAAGCTATTGGACCAATAAGATGATAACCTAGATAAGCTATTGGACCAGTAAGAGAATCACCTAGACAAGTTGCAACATCACCTGTAAATCCAAGAAAAAGAAAGGTCTTCATATTTTTTTTTCATCTTTGTTTATTTGGTGCACCATTTTTGTTTTTATTTTGAGGTGTTGGAACTGTATTGAATGTTGCAGGCTATGGATGATGAAGTGTCTAGAGGGAAATCCTCAAATCTAAGAAACTTAGCTAGGGCAAGTATTTCTGATGCAATTGCCTCACGGACTAGAGCAAGGGAAGCATCTGTTGCATCAAAAACAAGATCAAAGGAAGTGGGTTATGGATGTAGAATTTATGAATCAATTGGAAGAACTACGATTGATGTAATTTTATGTGTTTTACTCTATTATTATGAGTTTGTTGGTATTATTTCTTGTTGTTATTGTAAGTTGATGCATATATTTTTTTTATTTCAGCCTAGTAGCTCCACATGCAGAGTGATTGATGAGGGAGTTAATGAGGAGGAATAACACCAAGCTGATCCAAACACTAGATTCCCTATTCCACTTGAAAGAGTGATTAGGCAGAGTAGAAGACCTAGAAATGCATCTACCAGTAATCTCAAAAGCATCATTTTTCGAGGTGATGGTTCCGAGGTCACTTATAAAAATGATCTACCATTCAAGCCCTCTAGATTTCAGTGGAATGGGGGACCAACTGTGACTCAAATAGAACTACTGGAGTAGAGGGAGCTGAGGAAACAGAGGAAGAACAAGTCAAATTGAAGATCACCTGGATTTTTTGGGTTGCTAACTTTTTGCAAGCTTGGCTTGTATTTTAGATGTTATATTTTGCAAACTTTCACTAAATTACTGTTGTATTTCAGATGTTATATTTAGGCACGTGATGTTCTTTTTCAGCTACTATAGGCCTTGTATTTTGTTTTAGCCTATTTTGGACATAATTTGGCACCAATATGGCTTGTAACTTTTGGGCATATTTTGTTTCCAAATTTATCAATGAAAGTTTGGTTTATTGGACATAATTTTCATTTTTAGACATATTTGTCAAGTTCAGTTTTAAACGCAGGTTATCTAACAAATGGTTAATTGACATTATATAGATATTGCATTAAAAAAATTCAGATATTACATGTTAATCCATACATTGATCATAAGAAACTAAACTAGTGAGCTAACCCAACAGATATTGTTATTTACACAAAATTAAGATTACAATACTTTTTTCTTCAACCAAAAACTAAACTAGTCATCACTCTATTTACTGAAAAAGAAGATTAACAAAATCAACCAAGACAGAATTGCTATCCAAACAACCTCTGTTCTTCTTCTCTTCAGCCTTATAAATTCTTTAATTCTTTCTGCTGCTTCTTAATCTTTTTGAATTCTGCCCACAAACTACTAATCTCATAATCAAAGGTGTTCAAATCTCTATTTCTCATGCCCAGTAGTTGTTCCATTAAAATTTCATTCTCCATTTTCAATTAAAATAACAATTCACTTGCTCTGTTCAATGTACATCCATCCAACCATTCAAAGAATCCACAAGACTTGTTCAATCTAGGATTTGGCTATACAACAAAAACAAAAAAAAAAATTAAGAATTCCAAACAAAAACTTCAATCATGTTCAAGATTTAAAGAAATAGAGATGTGCAATCACCTACATGCAAAAAACGACAAGCAAAATACCTCTTGCCTAGATTATCTTCGCTCCATGAGATCTTCGAAGGGGCCTTCAATCGTCTCACAAATCTCACACATTTGCAAAACTTTGTAGGACCTTGGTAATCATCTTGCCTATATGATTGCATGTTGGAAGTAGATGATGAACTTGCCATTTGATTTTGTAGAATCTTTAATGATGCTTCTTAGGGCTTCAAATTTTAGGGGAAAATGAGAGAAATGGGCACTAGTTATATAACTATGAAGAAGAAGAAGAAGAAGTTGTTTTAATGATTATTTCCTCCAATTTTTATTTACTTAATTTTGAAAATAAAAAGAAATATAAATTATACAACATAACAACTCATCTGTCATAAACCAAAGTGACACATAGGCTCAAGTGGGCCCAACTAACGGAAAATTAAACGGAAGTGTTAATATGGTTCAGATTTTATAATATTAGATGCTAAATTTGTGCGGTAAAAACATGAATGGGCTAAGAAGTCCATTTCTAAAATATTAAGGGCATATTTGAGCCTTTTCCCTGTAAACAATCACTTACTAATTTTTAAAATTCACACATTATTTTCAACAAGAGATATCATATTCAAAATAATAATTAAAATAAGAGAAAGTGAAAACTTGCCTCATATTATATAGCTCATCTTTTAGCCGCTGAAACAAAATACAAATTATCACTATTAGCCTAACATGAAGAGCAGAAAAGAAACATGTAATCATGAACAACTTGCCAAATAACTTCAATTGATCAATCCCTTCTTGTAATTTCTATTATATAATAAGAAGAAAAATTTAAAAAGCAAAAAGATTGAAGTATACAAAAAGAGTCAACAAGTCATCCTTTGTTGCACCAATGTTTCCAAGCCAACATTACAACTTTGTGGATTTTATTATTACCTTTTAATGTGCTGAAATTTTGGATATAAGTTAAGGTATAATTTTTGGCAAAAAAAAAAAGTTAAGGTATAATTTATTCAAAATTTTATGTAATCTTCATTTGGAAGCTTAATTGAGAATTCCTTTTGATGCTCCACAATCAAGCCTCAAGTTAGTATACCTTTTTAGTTTATTTGAGGAAAAAATAAAAACTAATGTTCAAATCCATCAATACACATTTATGACAACTGTGTCATGTGCAACATCCAAAAAAATATTGGCACAAACTAAATTCATTTGCAATCAAAATGTTTTGATATTTTATAAAGAAAAAATATTATTTCAAAAATTACATTTTATTTTTAATTTCACACAACATTAGAAGTGAAAAGTTAATAGCTTATCACCTTGGGAATAGGCTTGTTGGTTAATGGATATCAACATCCCCACTAGAATAACCACTTTTATTATCAATTTCTGCATTTTGTAGAGACACAGATAATGGTGGATTTATTTTGATTACTAGAATGAAAATTTTATTTGTCTAGAACTATATCTATATAGTTAATTTTTTTTAAAAAAAAATTGTCTCCAGAGAGGCTAAAATAAAAAAAGAGTTCATTACTAAAGAACAATGAGCAATTCAAAGATGAAGGATCTTTGTTTATTTCTTTTTTAACATATTTAAAGTTCAGTTTAATCCATGATGGGTTGATTATTTTCAATAATTAAGATATAAATCAAATTAAGATATGAAGCAATAGCATGTGCTTATAGCTTTTTTTGGAGAGAAAGAACAAAGTTTAGCTTAGCTAATTGAATTAATTGACAAGATTACTTGACTAACTCTGTAAGGTGTTGTCCAACTACATAGTACAGCCATTAAAAAAGACACTAAACATTTTAATTATGGATAATAGAAATGCAATATATCTATATTAGCAGTAATTGCTGCATGGTGTAAGATCAAACAATTAACTATTCATGTGATAAAAAATCACAAAAAATAAATGAAATAGTAGCTGGGAATAGCTTTCTTATATATTCTAACTATCCAACTGTTTTGTTGGCTAAATTCAAAATAAGAGAGGGAAATGTACATATTAGTGCAAGTATACACACAAATATTTAAACCATGAGGGGGAGTACATTTTATACTTGACTCCTTATACATAAGACTATAGTAATAAAAAAAATCTTTAAAATGCCAAAAAGATAAATGAAGAGTTTATAATTACTGTTCTCTCATTATTTTAATTATAATACAAGTTAAAAATGTCCAATAAAGGCCTTCCAGATATTAATTGAAAGTTAAGAGAGAGATCTATAACTTTCAAACAGATCAAGAAGTCTAATTCCTTCAACTTTCTATCCAAAATTGGCACTAAAGCCAGATGTCTGTATCTTAACACCTATCTAACTTTTGTTGATGTGGCAAAAATTGGTCAATCCATGTTTAACACCTATACTAAAAGAAATTTAACAAAATATGACACTGAAATTTGTCACATAAAAACATTGTTCGTCACCTAAAATATTTGGTGACAAAATATTAGCGTCACAATGCTCGTCACCATAGCTCTGTGGCAAAAGGTATAATTGACAATTTTTTAATGTCACTTATGTTTAAGTTTTGGTGACACTTTAGTTGTCGGCACTAAAATTGATCAATTTTAGTGACATATAATATGTCACTGCTATAATAATATTTTGTCACATAATGTTTTATTTCGTCATTAAAAGTTGTTACTTTAAATGACGAATTCATATTTCATCATTTAAACATCATGTTTTTGTGATGAATATCAATGTTTAATCAAAATCATTAAATATTGTTAATGTCATTATTTTCATATTTAAATTTAATTTTTCATCATATTTGAAACAATTCGTCATGAAAAAAATTAGTTACAAAATATTAATCCTCACTTAATCAATTATTTAAGATGATGACATGAATGTCATAAAAGAGCAATGTCTAGTGATTGAGAAATATATTGTGACAAAACAATTTATCATGACAGTTATATATGGTGATAGAAAATATAAGTTTTCACTAAAAAAAAATATTTAGTGTGACAAACCATTTATGATTTATAAAAAAATATTACTCCTTATTTAATAAGTAAATTTAAATTACCAAAATTTAGCAACCTAATGCTTTTTTTTTTCAGTCCAAATTTTCGCTTTCACATTAAAACTACAACTTAAACTCACATACAAAATATAAAAGAACAAAACCTATTTAAATATAAGAATAATATAAATAAATAAATAGAAAATGATAAATATCTTCATTTCACATATGAAACAAACAAGAAATTAGATAATACAACAAGATCAAAATTAAATATTTAAAATAAAAGACTGCTTAAAACTAGATAAAAACTTTAATTTCAGAATATCATATTATTAAGTTTGCTCCACTTTTCACCATTCACCACAACAAATTTCAAATTTACTGACCCTAATTTTTTTACTGACCCAATAATTATACTTACTAACTAAATACTGACCTAATTTGAAAAAAAAATTAAATTAATTAATTACTTACCAATTTGGGTCAGTAAATTACTGACCCATTTTTTTTGGGTCAGTAACTGGTCACAAAATTAGAGGAAAATAATTATTCGAAATCTCACCAGATTATACTGACCAATTACTGACCCAAAAAATGGGTCAGTAATTTACTGACCTATTTTTTGGGTCAGTAATTAATTAATTTAATTTTTTTGCCAGATTATACTGACCAATTAATTGCATCGGTAATTAGTGACGCATTTTTTTGGTCAGTAATTGGGGTTGGTAATACATGGGTGGGAATTAATTTTTTTCGGAAAAGCACGCGTCAAATATAGTGTTACTGACCCAATTTAGGGGTCAGTAACGGGTCAGTTATTTTAAAAATATATTATTGCTGACCTAATTTAGGGGTCAGTAATTTTAAATATAAAAGCCCCCTGCCCCAGCCCCAGCTCATTCTGCTTCTTCTCCTTTTCTCCAAACCAGCCCCTAAACCCAGAAAACAGTCCGGTGAAGAAGCCAGCATCTCCGGCGACAACATCTCCTTCTCTGCACCGACAACATCTCCTTCTCCGCACCGACAGGTATCAACTTTATACCCCTCTTTGTCTTTGTTGTTGACAGCTGCTTTTTAGTTTTGAAATGTTATTTGGTTGATTTCATGCATATGTTATTGCTGAAAGACTGATTCTTTTTCTCATGGACCGTTGATTTTGATGTTTGTTTTGTATATTCTATATTTTATCATGTTGTTGTAGACTTTATTCCCTTATTTTCTCTGTTGTTGCAATATTTTATCATGTTGGAAATGGTCATAGTCATCTCAAAATGGTCATAGGTCCTGTGAATTATCAAATATATCTCCCAAACTTGGATACATACATGCTATTGGGACACAATTTGCTGCAATGAAAGATGTAATTAGATTAATAATTTGTTTCATCTTTCTTAGTTTAAATCGTTGCACTAAAATGTGGATCATATGATTGAATAGAGACTGTCATGTCCATATTGATTTTACAGTGAAATTCTTGATTGATTCTGATTATTTGAAGAATATTATGATTGCTTTTTCTGACCGTAATTGGAATATTATGACAATCTTTTTAAATTGATTGATTGTTTGGTTATACATTTCTGACGAGCATGGAATTTTATAACTATTGGTTTTT
>CAOJBK014585136.1:0-12477 GCA_948294925.1 Codiaeum variegatum | reverse complement strand
TGCCAAACACATTGTCGTGGAGATATCATCAAAGGATGATACTGTCAAAGGATCCAATTTGCAAGTTGCTGGCAACAACCCTCTTTTGAATACCATTCCCAAGACAAAAAAACCTCCGAATTTGGGTAAAGGAAATGGGTTGAAGATCCATAAAAATGTTACTTTGCTAAAGGGTTCTTCAAGTGATCCTAATCCCTCTGAAACCCTTATCCCTATAGCCATGGAAACCATATATGTTCAAAATATTAAAGATGAGGAAATGGAATAGGTAGCTTCCATTTTTGACTTTGAAGGAAGTGATTAGTTTGAGGAAGAAACAATGGATTCGTTCATGACAGATTAATGTTTTTCTTTCTTTTTTATTTTTCCTTTATGGATTTAGTTCTCATAACTTGGAATTGCCAAGGGGTAGGTAAAAAAAAAAAACTTCATTACTACAGTAAAGGATATGATTACCCACACCAAGTGTAATTTTCTTATTCTTATGGAGCCTAGAATCAATGAAGTCTAAGCTGATGAGGTCATTCATAAGATTGGTTTTGATTATTTTCACAGAATTGAATCCCTTGGGTTTTCAAGAGGTATTTGGTTCAATGGCACAAGAAGTTTGTTGTCAATATCATTAAAAATCACTAGCAATTCATTCATTTCGAGCTTTCCAGTTCTTCAAGATGGAACTCCAACATCATTGCCATTTATGGCAGTTGTAACCCTCAACTTAGAAAGCAACTTTGGTATGATCTTTTTTGCATTTGTAATAATACTAACTCTCCCATTCTTTTTGAAGGGGATTTTAATGTTATCCTTTACTCTCACTAGAGAAAAGGAGGAACTAGCTATAAAGCTCTTCCTGATAGAGAGTTTTCTAAGTGGTACTCTGATATCTCCATTCAAGACTTGGAATTTTAGGGCCCCAAACTTACGTAGAGTAGAGGGACCTTGATGGAGAGGCTTGATAGAATGATCTGTAATGATGCTTGGTATTTAGCTAATTCGGGTGCTGTGGTGTTTCTCTTACTAAAAATCCTTTTTGACTATAGACCACTCCTGCTCCATGGCAATTCGAATGAGAAGACTATTTCTTTGGCCAAACCCTTTCGGTTCTTAGCCCCTTGGATTATGCATCATGATTTTAACAACTTTGTGAAGAACAATTGGACCTTCATAGGTGATATTTGTGGTAGTCTTAATCATTTGGCAGGTAAGCTCACCATTTGGAATAGGAACGTCTTTGGTCACATTAACACCAGGAAGAATAAAGTCATTAGAAGAATTGTTGGCATTCAGCAAAGCCTTAAGAATCGTTTCTCTCATAATCTGGTAGACTTAGAGCAAAAGTTTAAGGGAAAGTATGAAAATATTCTCAATCAAGATGAGATGTTGTGGAAGCAAAAATCTCGTAACAGCTGGCTACAATTTGGTGATAGAAATACGACCTTTTTTCATGCATCCACTATTGGCAAACAGAGGAGAAACAAAGTTAAAACTCTTAAAACTGATATGGCTACTTGGGAATCTAATCATGTCACCTTTAAATCCATGGATGTTAATTATTACAAATCTCTCTTCTCCTTAGATGATTGTAGCTCTCATACTTATTATATTAGAAATATATTTCCTCATCTTCCTCAGAGTGATATTGATGATTTTTCCTAAACAGTTACTATGGAGGAAGTTAAGAATGAAATTTTTGAGATGGACCCTTTGAAAACAGCAGATACTAATGGCTTTGATGCTTTGTTTTTCCAAAATCAATGGGACACTATTGGCCAAAGCATCTTTGATACGGTTCAAAAAGCCTTTGATATGGGTTCCTTGGATCCCTTGCTCAACAAGACGACTATGGTCCTCATTCTTAAAGTTGACAATCCGAAGTCTGTCACTAAATTCATGCTCATTAGTCTGTACAGTGTTGTTTATAAGACTATTACCAAGGTTATTACCAACCATCTAAAGCTTGTTATAAGCAAATTAGTTTAAAAAAATAAACTAACTTCATCCCAGGAAGGCAAATTACTGATAATATAATCATTGTCCAAGAAGTGATCCACTCTATGACTTACAAAAAGGAATGGTAAGGGCATGATGGCCATTAAAGTGGACCTTGAAAAAATCTATGATAAACTCTATTGAGACTTCATCATTTATACGCTCAAAGAGGCCAATATTCCTGACATGTTAATTAGAGTTATTCATACCCGCATTTCCACTACCAGCTTCCAAATTTTTTGGAATGGTGATATTTCAGATCCTTTTCATTTGCAAAGAGGCATCAGACATGGATGTCCACTTTCTCCTTATATTTTTACTTTATGTATTGAGCGTCTTTCACATGGTATTGTTGATACTATTGAGAAAGATTTATGGAAACCCATTACTCTTTGTAGAAATGGTCCTCCCCTCTCTTATATCTTTTTTGTAGATGATCTCATCATCTTCTCTAAAGCTAAGCCGTCCATCCTTAGAGGTATGCAAAATGCGTTAATTTTTGTCGTGCTTCGGGTCAGAAAGTTAGTATATCGAAAACTCTTCTTTATTGTTCTACTAATGTTTCCAATATTACTAAATATGAGTTAAGTTCGCTGAGTGGTTTTAAGCTTACCAACAATATTGGTAAATACCTTGGTGTCCCTCTCATTCGTGGTAGAATGTAAAAGGAGGATTTCAATTATGTTATTGATAAAGTGAGAAATAAGTTTGATTGTTGGGAAGCTAGATGCTTATCTTTTGCAAGTCGTGTTACTTTAGTACAATCGGTCTTGATGCCGATTCCTAGATATGTAATGCAAACCACTGCCCTTCTTGCTTTGGTTTGTGCAGAGATTGATAGGCTTTGTCATCGCTTCATTTGGAAAGGAAACAAAGGCTCTAATAGTATTCCTCTTCTCAGTTGGATTAAGATTGTTCAACCCAAAAGCTGTGGTGGACTTGGTTTGGGAAATCTTAGAGAGATCAACGATGCCTTTTTGCTCAAGATTGCCTAGGGAATTATTACCAAAAAGGATATGCTTTGGGTTAAAGTGCCTCATTTGAAATATGGGTTGGGTGATTCCCCTATGCCTACTCATTTCAAAAATTGTAACTCGTCTCACATGTGGAGAGTTATTAGAAAAGTATGGCACTATACCTTTGTGGGAGCGAGATGGTCTATTGGCAATGGAAAATTTACCCAATTTTGGAAGGATTACTGGGTTGAAGACAAACAGTTAAGGTTGCTTTCTTCTATCCCTATCGAGGAGAACATCTTAAATCTCCCTGATACAGGCTATAGAGCTAGTGACGATAACTGAAACTGGGAAGAGTTATCTGAATTCCTCCCTAATCGGACCATTCGTAAACTCACTGCCACAACCGTGCCTAATGATGAAGCTGGAGAAGATTTCGTATATTAGAGCTTATCTACAAATGGTAAATTTTCAGTTAAGACAACTTATAGTTGTATTTCTGAAAATGTGTTTACTTCTTTTGACATGAAATGAGAGATCATTTGGAAATGGGATGGCCCTTAACGCATCTACACTTTCCTATGGACGTTTATGCATCAACGCCTCCTCACCAACTTGGAGAGAGATCACCGACATCTGACTACTAATCCTTACTTCTCAAGCTGTTTAATTCATGAGGAGACCATCCTTCACGTGATGAGAGATTTCCCTTTGGCGAGCAACATGTGGAAAGATCTTATTAGTAATTATATGGCTTTACATATGTTTTGGACCCTGGATATCGACGCGTGGCTGATATGGACTTAAGCAGCAACTCAATTCACTCTTTAGGAATTGATCAGAAGATCATCTTCGTCATTGGTTATTGGAAACTTTGGAATTGGCGTAACAATAGAATTTTTAATGACAGCCATTTCTCTGACATCAATCCAGCGAGCTCTATCTTGGCATATACAAAGGAAACGAGTCATACCAATGATATTCAACACTCTTTGATGGTGAAGAACACTAAGGTATGGACTTTAGTTGGTTGGCAATTTCCAACGCCAAGTTGGAAAGAATTGAATATCGACGATTCTCTATTGATGCTTGGTAATCGTACCTTTTCCGGTGGCTTAATCCGAGATGAAAATGGAGCTTGGTGTGGGGGGTTTTGTCATCAATCTTGGATCTTGTTCGATTATGATGGCAAAATTGTGAGGCTTGATCTTTGGTCTCTAAATGGCTTAGGATATGGGCTTCAAGTATATTCATGAGGAAGTAGACAATATGGCTATGGTTCGGATGGTGATGAGCAATTACAATGAATTTAATCACTTACATAGTCTTATTGCTAAAGCCAGGAACCTTATTCATAGAGATTGGTATGTTAATATTACTCATGAATACAGGGAGTCCAACTCTTATGCTGATTGGCTTGTCCATTTTGGTTATAATCTTGCTTTAGTTGTTCATTACCTTGAGGAGCCTCCACAAGGCATGTCTAGCCTCTTACTTCATGATATTTGTGGAGTCTCCTTTTGGAGACATTATACTTCTTGACTACTTTTCTTTGTTTGATAAATTTTCCTTTAATTAAAAAAAATAAATTTATATAATTGATCTCAATTAACGTGGAATTAAAAATTTATTGAATTGAGCCAATAAGTATTTTTACTTTAAAAAAAAAATAAATGTTGAGAAAGAAAATTTCTTAATTCTAATTAAATATTCAACCATCACAATATTAAAAGCTTGGAATTAATAAAAATTAAGGATAATACTAGATAATCAATTTATGTTAAAATTTTTTGGGTTATTTACAAAAAAAAATTAACTTTCAATTTAATTGTATTTTTTTCACGAACTTTTAATTTTGACAAATCGAGTTATGTACTCTTTAATTTTGACAAATTGAGTTAGAAATCCAGAATTCGGTCATCCGTACTTACGTAGCTTCACCGGTAATTCCAAATCATTTGCCACCTCAAATGCAAAAAAAATCAACAACTTTCAACTTAATTGTGTTTTTATCACGAACTTTCAATTTTAGCAAATTGAGTCATGTACTCATCAATTTTGACAAAGTGAGTTACAAATCTAAAATTCGGTCATCCGTGTTTACGTGGATGCATTGAAGTAAATAAAATAATAATAATTTTTGTCATCTCAAACGTCACGTCATAAACCACATCAGCAATTTGAAAACCTAAAAATAATAGGATAAATGTTCGATTTACTACCTAAACTTTTATCAAATGTCAAATTAAGTATAAATTAACTTTTGGTCCAATTAACTCACTTAATATATGATTTTGGATTAAATTACTCTAATTAATACCAAATTTAGTAAAAATTTGATCTGAATTGTAATTAAAAATTTACTTGATTTGACATAATTGGAGTGATTTAGTCCGAAATTACAAGTTTGGAGAGTTAATTAGACCAAAAGTTGATTTTATCCTTAATTGAACATTTGAGAAAAGTTTAACAAGCAAACTGGACCTTCATCCCAAATAATAAAATAAATTGAAAAAAAAAACCTTTTAACGTTTTTGAATTTAAAAAATAACAGTTTAAAAATTATTTTATATCATTTTAATTTTTTCTAGGATTTTAAATTTGCTCTTCGGTGAAGCCACATAAGCATGAATTATCAGATTATGAATTTGTGATTCAATTTGTAAAATTTATAAGTTCATGACTCAATTTATCAAAATTGAAAGTTTGTAATAAAAACACAATTAAGTTGAAAGTTTGTAATTTTTTTTGTAAATAATCCTTTTATTTTTTTAATATTTTAAAATTATTAACGTGACGAATGATTTGACATCTTCGGTAAAACTACTTAAGCAATGATGACTAGATTATGGATTTGTTATTCAATTTATCAAAATTGATGAATACATGATCCGATTTATCAAAATTAAAAATTCGTAATAAAAATTCAATTAAATTGAAATTGGTGATGTTTTTTTAAATAATCCAAAAAAATTTTATACAAATTAATAAAACCTTTTGACACATCAAATTATATTTTAAAATTACATAATTATATTGCTTAGCTATGTTTATTTTGAGGTAAAAGTAGAAGAAGAATGGATAGAGTGGCAAAAAAAAAAAAGGTAATTTTTCCTTTATTTAGTTGGAAAAAGTGAAAAAATATGAATAAATACTTTTACATATATTATATTTTCTTTCTGAACGTGAAGAAATGAGCTATTGCATTTATTTAAATTAAATTTTTAGTTTTTTAATTATTTAAGAATATTTTTTATAGATTCAAGACATTAAATTTAATTATTTAAGAATATTTTTTTATAGATTCAAGACATTAAATTTTACTTTACTTTCTCTTTTTAACTCTTAATCAAAATTTCACAATAATAATTCATGCTCAAGTAACACAAAAAAATTACTAAAGTTTTGTGAGTCTTTCAAAATGGTTATTAAATTTTTTTTAAGAGATAACTTTTTTTTTTAAATTTATTTTAATATATTACTTTTGATCAAATTCGTTGCTAGTAAAATAATGTTCAAGATTCTATCATGTGTTTCTTTATGATCATAAATCTGACTAATAATACTACATTAAAATAAATTTTAAAAGTTATATATCTTTTGATAAAATAAAAATTTTAATAACCATATTGAAAAACTCACAAAATTTTAATTATTTACCTAATAATTAATCATTTTATTTTACATTCTTAATTATTTTTATCATTCATTCTTCTACTTTTCTTTTTTTTTTTCAACCAAACAACATAAAGTTAATTTTAAAAATTTTGACTTATAATATTTATGAAAGTGCTCATAAATAATAGTGATGCTACAATGTTTTAAAACAATACAATAAAAATTGTATTAGTGGAACATAAAAAGTCATATATATGTTTGGGATTGCAAAATTTTGATTAATTATTTTTTATAAATTGTTTTCCAAAAATCATTTTTTTAAAACATTGATTTATATTAAAAAAATAATTTTAAAAATTAAGTAGAAAAAAAAATATTCCATCTATCACAAAAATATAATCTCATTTAACTATTTTTTATATTTCAATTTATAATTCACTTTCAATTTTTAATAAATAATTAATTAATCTATTTATAAAAATATTATTAATTAATTATTATAATTTAATTTTATAATAAAAAATATATATATAAAATTAATCATAATAATTATACTAACTGTAATTATTTAATATAGAAAAAAAATAATAAATTTATCATTTTGGAAAGAACACAATAAAAAATGTTTTAAAAGTGGCAAATCTCAGGGTGCAAGTAGTAGTACTAGTTGTGTTAAAGGGACAGTACACCGACGGGTAATTTTAACACACAATAATTGTATTCTAATAATAATTTATATTTTATTTTATTGAATGAATATTTAATTTTATCATTCTGCAAAAGAGATAAATCGTCTTAAAATCTGGCCAAACTTACAATAAATAGTTTGCAAAAAACCCAAAAATCTCTCTTCTTCCATCTCCTCATTTTTTTCCCCTTTTTTATAAAATTAAACTAACCCTCTGCAAATTGATTGGATCTGATTCAAAAAAAAAAAATCTCATATGATTTTATAACCAAAAGCTTCCATTTAAAAAATAAAAAAATCACAGTGGATCGACGGCATGGAAAGAGGCCACTTCCATCGGAAACATCAGAGGAGAAAGAAATTATTAAGAAAGAATCATCAGAAGATAATCAGTTCCCATCTTATAGTAACTGGTCTGAAACAGACATGTCTGCTATGGTTTCAGCTCCTTCTCAAGTTATTTCTACTTCTGAAACTGACGATAACACCCCTTCTCTGGTGCAATCAACAAAAGAAAACCAACCTCAATTAGATCAACCTCAAGGTAAATTATTATTATTTTTTTAAATTTTAAAATCTTCAAAAAAATTTTAAAAAAAATTAAATTCATTTAGTAGTAATATATTAATAAAATAAAAAAACAGATATAAATCTATTAAAAATGATGAAACGTGATTTAATATTCATATGAAAAAGTATAAAAAATAATTATATTATAATGATTAAAATAGATATGATTTTAATTTTATAATATATTCATAATTATAATTTGATTGGAAATTTATTTTTCTTCATGCTTATCATGATCTTGTAAAAGTTGTCACATCTACATTAATTTTTTTAAAAATTAGATTTTATTCCATTTTCAGTTTAGGGTTTTGACAAAATTCATTGTATCTTATCTAATTTGCGTAAATAAGTTTCTCTCTATTAAAAGCTGCCCAAAAGAGTCGTACCTAAATAGAAATAAAAATCATTTTATTTTAATTTTCATGTTTTTTTATTAAAATTATAAAAACAATACATGTAGTGATGTCAAAAACTTAGTCGTTTTGCATGTGCTAATGTTTCTAATTTCCCCCTTTTTTTTTTTTTAATCCTTTAATTTCCTTTCTTAAGCATTCTTATTTTATAAGATTATTTGATCTTTTTTTACTAAAATTTATTTTTTTTTTTGCTAAATCTAAAATTTAAAATATATTCCTGGTATTGAATTTCCGTGAATCACTAGCATTCCTTTATGGTAAAGACATTGACTTAATTATCCTTTCTTATCTCCCTTTGATGATTTTTATTTTTTTATTTTTATTACACTTTGATCTTTGATAGTGACAACTTATTTTGTTGTTACATTGCCTAATTTAATTCTCTTTGATTTTTTAGGGCTTTATCAATTCATAATAACTTTAGTTTTTTGCTTTTTAATTTAATAAACCTTTTACTTTTAAAAAAAAAAAAAATCTTTCTCACACCTAAGATTAAGAGATACGTATGAAACCAACACTACAAGTATTACCAATACACAATGTATTTTTTTTTATAAATTAACTTTCTGAATTGAAATAAATTAAATTTTCATTTCTCAAGTTTAATTTTTCATTTTGATGGAGATAGAAATGGGGAAGTTCAATATATATAATTGCTATATATAATAATTTTTGAAAAGTAATACTTTTTGGTTTTTTTGAAAAGTAGTGCTTTTCTTGCTATATATAATAATTTTGAATATATTACTAACACAAATATTTTATAATAATCATTAGAAATGCATGCAACACATTTTTTTCTTTGCCAATTAATGGTTGATAATTTGAAGAGGATATTATGTGAATTTATGTGTTTATGAAGAAGCTACAAGAAGAAGACACTATAGAGGAGTGAGACAAAGACCATGGGGTAAATGGGCGGCTGAAATACGAGATCCTAAGAAGGCAGCTCGAGTTTGGTTAGGAACCTTCGATACTGCAGAGGCTGCTGCTCTTGCATATGATAAAGCAGCTCTCAAGTTCAAAGGCACTAAAGCCAAACTCAATTTTCCTGAAAGAGTTCAAGGGAAGCCCGAGTTAAGCTATTTCATGACTAGTTTAGGTGACTCAAGTAGTGTTTTATCTGAGCAAAGTCCAATACCAATGGTTACTTCTCCTATTCCTACTGTTCCTCTTCCTCCTGCTCCTCTTCCTCCTACTCAGCAAGAAATATACCCAGACTTGCTTCAATATGCTCAGATTCTTTCAAGCAATGATTCAAATTTTCAATATTACACTTCAAATCTCTTAAGTCAACAACCTTGCCCTCCACAACAACATCAACAACAACAACAAGATTCGATGAGGTTCTCACCGTGGTTTCATAATACTTCATCATCCAGTTCTCATGATTATCAAGAACATGAGAAGGACTCTAGTAATCCTAGTGAGTAATTAATATATCTTTTGGTTCTTTTTATGATCAATCAAAGACTAAGTTAAAATATATGATATCTTTTTTTAGCTAAGTCATCATCAATATTTAGCTTATATGGGATTTATTTTTGTGGTGTTTTTTTTAAGCTCATATGTATGGCTATTTACCATTTTGTTTTTTAATGTATGGCTATTTACCATTTATATGCCTGATTGGTATGTATGTCACTCCTTTTGTAGGTTTATAAGATGAAGGACTTGACTATATTATTGTATTTTTTTTTCTCAAATATATTTTTCATTGTTATTCTAAAGTCCCGAAACTCTTCTTTTGTAGACTCTTAAGATGGAGGGATTGAGTAAGTTATTGTATTTTTTTTCTCAAGTATATTTTTCATCATTATTTCAAAGTCTCAAAACTCTTCTAATTCAATGGAAAGTTAAAATTTTTAAATTTTGTGATTAATTCATCACTTTTTTTACCAAGTGAAAGATAAGAATATCTTTTTTACTCAATATTTTTCTCTTATTGGCTTGGTGTATTACACGAAGTGTAAATAAGTCTTTTTCATTAAAATAATAATCTTTATGGAAAAATCTTGCATGCCAAAATATATTTTAGCTCTTTTTATTGGATTGATACAATGCTAATACTAACTAGAGTTGAAGAAGATATATTTACCTATACATTTGTAAATAGTTGTAAAATTGATATCAGGCTATAGTTCAAGCATGGTTATACTAAAGGATTGTGTTGAGAAATGAATTTCATCTTTTTGTTTTGTTCAATTCCATTTAAGATTTCGTTTGCAAATGAATTTTAAAATTTAACTTATTAAATTATTAGAATTGATTATTATTGAACTAATTGTAAAAAATATTTAAATTTACAAATGAATTTTATGTAAAATTCATTTAAAAATAAAATTTTTAATGAAATTCAATCAAATAAAATGAAATTTTCATTTAAACTAAATACATACATTTGAATTTATAAATGAATTCTATAAAAAGTAAATGGAATTGAATTTATGGAAAGTCATTGAGGGAGGGAGGTTTTAAATAAAAAGAATATTTATGTCTTTTCCTTTTTTTTTTTTGCCAAACGTATTTATATTTTTTCACTTGGTAAGAAAGAGGATAAATTAATTAAAAATTTTAAAAATTCTTATTTTTCATTGATTTGGTGCATGAGACTGAAGGATGAAATACGAGTCGCACAATGAAAGCAGAAGAGGAAAACGAATAGCGAAAGATTTGCATTCCGGTTTTCAAAAACTTTTATGAAAACTAAATTTTATTAAATTTTTTTTAACAAAACTAGGTTAAACAATATTTCAAACTCTTTGAAACTATGTCTTAACTTAGAGTTTGAGTAAAATCATTTTGTCAACTTTTTTGACATAGAGGATTTAGACATTTATCAAACTTTTTGACTAATGTCTAAACTTATGAAAGGATCCATTACTTCTACTATGAATAATCTCACCAATTGTGTGCAAAACACAAGTTGAACAAATAAATATTTGAAGTAAAATACCTTTCGTCCTCCTTCGTTAAGCTCCTCAAGTGTGAAGTCTCTAGCTTGAGACATATCTAGATTTTTCCAAAAGCTTATTTTCTAATTCTTTCAAGAAACTTGAATCTTCTCTCATTGGTTACCCGAATATTTGATTCTTGCTCTTTTACTTGAGAATTTGAGACTTGAGGATGTCTTTGGACTTTGAAAACTACTCCACATTTCTTTCCCAAAGGCTAATTGAAGATGAGTTTGTATTTGAAGAATTGTTCTTCAAAACAAACTTATTCTTTCAATTTTGTATGAATTTGAAGCTTTCTCTCTCTAACTCTTAGAATGTTTCTCTCTCTAACTCATTAGAGAAGATGATGAATAGTTATGCCATCATCTTCTAATTTCTTGAATGTGAGTGAGTGTGTTAGGCAAAAAGATGAAGCAACACCTTTTATACCTCATAACTTCTCCAACAACCTTTCTTTAAATTAAGGAAACATATTGGGAGACATGATTACTTGTTCTAGTTGAAACTTGACTAAATGATTAGTCAATTAATCAACTAGATTAAGTATGTAATTAATAAGAATCATCTTTAAAACTTATTTAAGCACATCTCATGTCAAGCTTAATTATTTTAATTGTTTATCCAAAACCATTTTAGTTAGTCATACTCATTTGTATCTCATACAAACTAAGACTTAACTGAAAATTTATTTTTGTGAATTAAACATCCAGACATGCTAGCATCCTGTAAATTTAATTACATGTTTAATTCTATCATCATTAACAATTAATTAAACTCTTTAATCAATCATTAATATGATACATATAAGCTAATAGGAATCACCATTTGATATGTGACTTACTAGGTTCATATTCTACTTAGCAATGGGATAAAGAAAACTCTTTTATTCACACCAAGTGTGTTAACCTAATTCCACACTTAGTCCCATAAGTCGTGAGTAACATCTAGCATAACATATCGCGACTACCTAATTAGAAATGAATGTCGGTGATCATATCCTCGACATAAGCATGGACCTCTCGATCATAATTACCGTGCACTCGAATCCCTTCATTACGGATTTCTGATATGGAAGAAGTCAAACCGTATGTGCTAGATCATATGACCTCTATCTGGTTTGAGTTCTCGATAAATCTGATTCAAACTAGAAACTCTTTCTAGTAAACCTTATCCATTTTGGCCAGAGATTTGCATATCAAGAACAACTAAAATTCATAGGATTCCTTCCCTGGTTATCAAAGTTAATGAATCCTTTCTTGGTTAAACACTTATCTCAACATATC
>CAOJBK014580418.1:0-10908 GCA_948294925.1 Codiaeum variegatum | reverse complement strand
AGAGAAGGATTCATGCTTCTTGAATAGAGCTAGAGCATAAGCTTTTGGGAAAAGCTCAGTATGTCTCAAGCTAGAGGTTTCACATTTGGGGAGCTTAACGAAGGAGGGCGAGAGGTATTTTATACGTTCTAACCCTTCTTTGTTTCCATTGTGTTTTGCACAATAATTGGAAAGATCCTTAATGTTGAATATGAGTCCATCTTAGGGTTTAGTAATTTGTTAAAGAGTTTAATGAATATCTAAACCCAACTATGTCAAAAGTGTTTTGGCATTGTAAATATTTCAAAAAGTTTTGAAAAAAAAAACTGAGTAACATCGGATTTTTGCAAAAATAAATTTAGGGCTGGACAGCACTGCTGGTGCTGCTGTCTAGCAGCATTTTGTCCAGCAGTGCTGCTGGAGCTATTGTCCAGCAACATTCTATCCAGTAGAGCTGCTGTCCAGCAGCACTTTGTCCAACAGTGCTACTAGACAGTGCTGGAATTTTGTTTCCGGCTTCCGCTGCGCGACTCCGTATTCGCCCTTCAGCCCCCACTTAAGTGGTTTATAATAACCTGGCTTCTTCCCTGCAAACTCTCCAAACCATCATTAGATAAACTCAAATGCCTAGCACTTCAACTCTAGCCCCACAACCCACATTACCTCCTACCACCCCATAACTTGTAGCTAATCTACAAAGTATAGTCACTAATCTTGTCTCATTACTCCTACAATTTCAACAAACCCCAGCACCTAATCCACCAGCCCAGGCAGGCAATGACCCACTTGGAGCAAGTAGGAGGCTGAACTTTAACACTCTAATTGGTGTAGATGTTGGAAGGGTACCACCAGGGAGACTCGCAAAAAGGGGAGGAAGGGTTAGGCTAGTAATAGAAGTTCTAACTAGAGGAGGTAGAATAGGGGGAGAAGAGAGAGAGAGAGAGAGAGAGGATAAAAAGGAAGGAATGGGAGATAGGCCTCCAGCCAGTGAGAGCTAGTGAGGCCAAACATAGCAGAAGAAATGATGATTAGAGAAGTAGATAACACAGAGCCTCAGAAAAGCAAGAGAAGACATTCTCATAGATATAAACATATAAGAGGGGTAGATGGAGATCAAGAGGCCTCAAACCACCAACATTCGAGAGCAATTTTAAGGGATGAAGTAAGAAGGTGTGTAGAAGAGATAGCTGGCACTAAACCTTAGCCACGGGAGAGATTTCACTCTGAACTTAAAATCCCCATTCACTAAAAGAATTGATGAATTTCAAATGCTTTAAAAGTCCAAACAACCCCAGATGACAAAATATGATGGCAATCAGGATCCAAAGGCTTACATGTTGGAGTATAAACATTTGGTAGAGTTACAAACTACCAGGGAAGAGGCACTTTGCTTAGCCTTTCGAAGCACCCTAGAGGGGGCAGCTGTAAAGTGGTATGATGGGCTATCAGAGGGAAGTATAGATTCATTTTAGAGCATGGTGAACTTGTTTTTGAAAAGGTTCTCTGCCAGCATCCCAATCCCTATGCCCACATGAGCCTTGGAGCAGGTCGAGTAGGGTTCGGAGAAATTGTTAAGGGACTTCATATCCAGATTCAACAGAGAAATATTAATGGTGATAGACTTAGATGAGCCTCGAGCCGTCGAAGCCCAGTAAAAACGCATAACTCATTAAGACTACTTTAAAGCACTAGTCCAGAATTGTCCCAAGACATTGAATGAGGCTATGATTATAGCAGAGGAGTACATCAAGTAAGATGATGCATTCAGATAAAGCAGGTTCTACAAGAAGAGAAGGCTAGAAGAAGGTGGATCATCTCAAAGGAGAGGACAGAAGGAGGACACCCCCTCAAGAGTTAAAGGATTGCTAGCCAAACAAAACTCTCAACCTAGACAAGCAGAGCCACCTCGAAGGGAGAGGCTTGATCCTTTCAGATTCACACTACTAAATGCCAAGCCCAAAGTGGTATTTGCACCCTTCTAGGATAAGGAGATTTGGAGAAGGTTGAGGCCAATCACAAAAGACCTAAATAAGAGAGATAGGTCCTAATAGTGTAAATTTCACAACACCCATAGGCACATAACAAACAAATGCCACTCGCTCTTAGAAGAAATTAAAAGGCTAATCCAGTAAGGATATCTAAAGAACTAAATAAAAAAGGCTTATCAAGCAGGTCCAGCCAACCAGCTATAGGAAGTACACTTATATGATGGAGAAGCAGAGGACATAGCATTCCTCACAGGAGGCCTAGAAGAAATCCCTATGAGTAAGAGCAAAGAGAAGGAGGTGATGTGAACCTATGAACCTTCTGAGTTCGTATTTTACAATGGATCTAAGAAGTTGGTAAGAGGTTCGATGAGTAGGCCCACTAAAAAGGCAGAAGTGGTGGTGATCATGACAATAGTGGCTAACTTTTTGGTTTCGAGCAGATACAAGCAGTTTGGTGAACTTGTTATTCTGAGAAGCCTTCGTACAAATGGGTATAGAAGTGTTGAGATACATCCCTTGGAAATTCCAGTCTGAACCTTATATAAAGCCATTATACTAGTAGTGGACACCACATAATTGCCAATGATGATAGGGAAGACCCCGAAGGCTGTAACAATCATGGTAATCTTTGTTGTCACTAAATTGCCTATGTCCTATAATGTGCTATTGGGAAGACCATTACTATGGGATTTGGACACTTCGATAAGCATCAGAAGGTGTAGGCTAAGCATACCCCTCCGTAATGGCACAAACTTTCACATATACAGAGATGTGGTTCCAAAGACAACCTTACAAGTAGTGAGGAAGCGGAAGATGATGTCCCTCAAATTAGAAGAGGTTAATATGATATAATCAACACTTAGAGAGCTTAAAGAGAGATAAAAGGAGAGTTAGTTCAAGAGCTCAAGACATTTAAGGTAGCTAGAGATGACCGAACCTTACAGATCATTGCCACCTTGTGTGAAGAAAAAAAGAGTTTGGGAAAGGAGTTTTTAGCAAATAGCTTCTAAACCTTCGCATAGGTTTCTTCAGATATGCCAGGGATAGACCCATGGGTCATCACACACAAACTCCACGTTGAGCTAATGTGCAAGCCTGTTAAGTAGAAAAAGAGGTACCTCAGTTTTGAGAGGTAAGTTGTCATTGATGGGGAAGTGGAGAAGTTAACTAAGGAAGGTTTCATTAGAGATGTGTTGTAACTAGATTAACTGACCAATGTGGTACTAGTCAAGAAGGCTAATGGTAGCTACATGATTTGCATAGATTTTACAAATTTGAATAAGGTATGTCCCAAAGACTCATATCCATTGCCTATGATAGATAAGCTAGTGGATTTGACAATTGGATACAAATATCTCTCACTTTTGGATGCGAATCAGTGATACCATCAGATTCAGATGGACGAGGAAGATGAGGAGAAAACCTCATTCATCATAGAGAAGGGAACTTCATGTTATATGTCCATGCCTTTTGAGTTGAAGAATATTGGGGAAACACACTAAAGGCTGGTCAATAAGGTGTTCAAAGAACAATTGGGCAAAAACTTGGAGGCGTATATGGATGACATGGTGGTGAAAAGAATGAGTTTTCAACAGTATGTGGAAGACTTGAAAGAAGTATTTAGGGTGATGAACTCCTATGGAATGAGGTTAAACATAGAGAAGTGTGCTTTCTTCATCCATGGAGGAAAAATTCTAGGTTACCAGGTTAGCAAAAGGGGTATTGAGTCGAACCCAGATAAGGTCTGAGCCATATTAGAGATGAGCCCCCCTCCCCCCCACAAAGTGTGAAGGAAGTTCAAAAGCTTACAAGCATATTGGTAGCATTGAATAGATTCATGTTCAAATCAGGGGAGAAATATCTTCCCTTCTTCAAAAAGCTGAGGAAGAGTGCTTCCTTTGAATGGATAGATGATTGCCAACTGACAATGGGTGACTTGAAAGCCTTTCTAGCCTCAGACCAAGTGTTTAGTAGACTCCTCCAGAGAGAAGAACTCCTTATATACCTCTCAGCTTTGCCTTATTCAGTCAGCTCGGTGTTGCTGAGAGAGGAGGAAGGTATTTAAAAGCCAATATATTACTTCAGCAAAGTCCTACAGGGAGTAGAATTGAACTAAAATCCCTTAGAGAAGTTGGTGTATGCCTTGGTGCTCTGTTACAGGAAAGTCAAAGTGCATCTGGAAGAACACCAGGGAGTGGTGGTTAGTGATAGTCCCTTGTAAAAAGTCCTGTAAAACCCTGAGTTCTCTGGAAGGATGTTATGTTGGGCAATAGAGTTAGGAGGATATGACTTGGAGTATAGGCCTCGGCCAGCCATTAAAGCTCAAGCCCTAGTAGACTTCATTCCAAAATGTTCATTCCCACAAGATACTTTGACAGGAAAAGAGTTGGAGGATAAGCCTGAAGGCCGACTCCCAAAGGTTAAGTGGGAGCTAGTGGCAAAGAAACCAGTAGAGTTGGAGTAGTATTGAAAAATGAGAGTAGGGTACTGATAGAGTTCACCCTGAAGTTGGACTTCGGCACCACAAATAACAAAACTGAATATGAGGCTCTTCTTCAAGGCCTCCTAGTTGCTGAACACCTATATGTGAAGGTGATACACATTTGTAGTGACTCGCAACTAGTCCTGGGGAATGTGGAAGGGCTATACAAAGCCAGGCATCAAGATATGGTAAACTTTTTGGAGAAAAATAATTTACAGCTAAAGAATATGAAGGGAAAGGTTATAGAAGTAGAGTTTAAAAACAATCCCTCGAGGGGCAACAAGTAGATCTGGCAGCCTCAGCAAGCTCGCAGCAGCCCTCCTTTATGGACATACCAAATAGAGTGTTCCTAGGGTTCTCACTTAGCCTAGCATAGAAGAGCCCGAAGGCATCATGGCCACATATTTGGAACTTGATGGATGGACCCATTAAGGGAGTATCTAGAGAAGGGTAAGCTTCCCAAAGACCTGAAACTGGTGAAGAAGATCAAGTGGAGGAGCTCGTACTTTTTTATTCATAATGTGATTCTCTATGAGCAAGCCTTCTATTTACCATGGCTCAGATGTTTGACACCTACTAAAGTAGAATATGTGATACAAGTGAGAGGAAAAACTTTAGCTGCAAAAGCCATTTGAAAGGGAAACTACTAGCCAACCATGAAGGAAGATCCAATAAAGCTGATCAGAGAATGCTAAACATGCCAAAGGGTCACCAATCTAAGCAAAGTTCTAGTAGCAGAGTAAATACTAATCTATAGTACCAAATTGAGGATGGAAATAGTGGGACCCTTTCCAGTGACCACAGGACAGAAGAAAAATTCCTCCTCGTAGCAGTGGAATATTTAACCAAATGGGTAGAGCCTGAAGCTCTTGCAACCATCACAGTAGAGAAAGTGGTGAAGTTCCTATGAAAAAACATTGTTTGTAGGTTCGGGGTACCTCACCAGATAGTTAGTGACAATGGCAAATAGTTTGACAATGCAAAAATGAGAGACCTCCGTGAAGGCCTTAATATAAAGCAATAATTCTCCTTGGTTTCCCACCCTCAGTCAAATGGGTAAACCGAGGTCACTAATCGAACCATCCTCCAAGGGCTAAAGTGAAGGCTTGAAGGTTATGGAAAGATTTGGGCTGACAAGCAATATCATGTGTTATGGGCCTATAGAACAACCCCAAAGGAATCAACAGGCTAGACACCTTTCTCCCTTACCTTCGAGACTGAAGCAGTCCTGTCTGTAGATGTGGGAATGCCTAGTGGGAGTGTCTATTATTGCGACGATGCTAAGAATGAGAAGACGAGAAGGATCGACCTAGATTTACTAAAAGAGTTAAGAGAGCAAGTTTCAATGACGATAGTAGTCTACGAAAATAGGGTTGCCAATTATTTCAACCAGAAGGTGTGAAGTTGGGCGTTCCAGGCAGGAGACCTAGTGATGAGAAGTTTGGAAGCCACAAGAAGGATGGAAGGGAATTTTAAGTTAGCTCCAAATAAGGAAGGCCCATTCATTATTGAGTAAGTCATTGGTCTTGCCACTTACAAGTTGCAAACCCTAGAAAAAAAGGAAGTGCCTTATACATGGAATGTGCAACACTTGAAACTGTACTACTCGTAACATAAAATAAAAGGTACTCTTTTCCTTGTCAATGTTTAAAAAATGAAGCTTGATTGGAAAAAGACCCTCAATGGGGGGGCATCAAGACCTCGATGAGCCGAGGAACTAAGTCCAACTTGACTGGAAAAAGAACCTCTAAGGGGGCACCAATACCTCAATGAGCTGAGGTACTAAGCCCAGCTTGATTGGTAAAAGACCCTCCAAGGGGAGCACTAAGACCTCGATGAGCTGAGGCACTAAGGCCAGCTTGACTCAGAAAAGACCCTCCAAGGGGGACACTAAGACCTTGACCAGCCGAGGTACTAAGCCCAGCTTGACTGGCAAAAGACCATCTAAAAGGGGCACTAAGACCTCAACGAGTTGTTGACTGGCAAAAGACCATCCAAGGAGGGCACCTAGACCTCGATGAGCCAAGGAACTAAACCCACCTTGACTGGCAAAAGACCCTCCAAGGGGGACACTAAAACCTCGACGAGCCAAGGCACTAAGCACAGCTGGACTAGAAAAAGACCCTCCAAGGGGGAACACCTCAGCAAGCTGAGGCACCAAGCCAAGTTCAACTGACAAGGGACTGTTCGATCAAAAAATAGAGCAAAATAGAAAAAGATAAGCCATGCACGCATACGAACTAACAACAAATTGAAAACATGAATGAAGTTATAAAAGGAAGATAAATAATTATTGGAAAAGAAACGATGTGGGAAAAGAAAAATATATTCACATCATAAAGATAGTTACAAAAGATTTACAAATACCAATAGGGGTGTTATATAAAGCCCAAACATAAGAACAAAAGTACATGATGGAATTAGAAAAGAAAAAATACAATGCAAGAAATGTTGAGATTCGGGAGGCCATTGCGAATTAGCTTCCTAATCTGGACATTGGAGAATAGTGCTGATAGGGAGATGGTCTTCTAGGTCTGAGTCTGGGATAGTTACTAAACCACTAGAAGGAAGTCCCTCGGGCTTGCATAAGCAGCAAATATGTGATCTAAAAGGGAAAGGTTAGGAGGGCTCATATTGCTAAGATACTGAGATATTTGGATGTCCGCCACCACTTCTTTGGAAGGAAGATGAGAAAACTGGTCCTTTGCCTCCAGAAACTTTTCAAATACTACTTCCAGAGCTCAATTGTACCACTCCACACTGCTTTGAACAACTTCAACCTCTAGACTTCACCTTGGAGAATTTGAGGTAATTTGTCAGTTAGGGCCTCAAAATTTTTATAGACCATATCTGCTACCTCACTAGAATTCTTAGCATCCTGGGCCACCTTCTGCAATCTCTCCTTGAATCACAAGTTCTCACCCTCCAAGCCTTCCTCCTTCAGCCTTAATAATTCAGCTTCGAACTCTAAGGTTTTGTATTTTTGATGGAGGGACTCCAATTCTGCAGTGTGAACCTGTAACAACTCTTCTATCATTTTACTTTCTTCAGCTAATGCTTCACCTTTATCTTCGAAATCCTTTTTAAGGCAAGCTACTTTTTTATCCAGCAGAGATGTCATGGTTTGACTATCCCTGAGGTCCCTCAAAAGCCTCGCAACTTGGGCAACGACCTCCTATAAAAGAAAAGTAAGGAAAAGGAAGGAAAGAACGAAAGAAAAGGAAAGAAGAAAGAAAGAAAGATACCTTCAGAGTATGAGAGATCTGGTCACTGGTGATGACGAGACCCCGAGGGCCTGAAGAACCATCCCTAGTTGAATGTATTGGAAGATCTTTAAGCATTCCTGCTGACAGGAAGATGGGATCGAGAGATTCTCCCCACAAACATCTATGTGTACTCTCATATCTAAATCAAGGACCTTAGTAGCCCATTTGCCCTTGACAGTAACATTCTGAGCTGGTAAAGAGCCTACCCTTCCTCTAATAATAACTTCACTGATGGACCCTCGATCCTAGGAACACCCTATGCAACAATGATTGCTAAGGAGAGATCCGCCTTAAGGGTCATGTCAGGGGGCTAAGAAATGGCTTGGAGGATTTGAGAAAGCCTCATAAGAGACTCCATGGCACCCTGAGCCCTCTGTGTCTACATCACTTCTCTCATGTTCAGGGGTTCGGGTACAACAGAGGTTGATTATGCCTTAGTTTTGGCTCCCTCCATAGTTCATTCAGCATTGCCCCCAGCTGGCTCACCCTCTGAGAATAGAGCTAGACAATAAAAAATAGTATTAAAGGAAATAATGATGAAAAATAAGAAAAAGGAATTTGGTCTTACCTAGAGACTCTTTCTCTAAATAGGGCAAGCGAGGTCTAAACCTTTTAGCAGAACACTTCTAGCAAGCGCCCCTCCACTATTTGGGTGGTTCAGGTTGCACAGTTTGGAGAGGAGGGACAGTGAAGGTAGGCCTTTGCATGTGCCACTCCTCAACCAACTTCCGAATCACCTCATATAAAAGGAGAAGAGAAAGTAGAAGGAGGAGGGGAGGACTCAAAAGAAGAAGAAGAGGATGAGGAAGTTGAAGTTTCAAGTGACATACCTCTAAAAAGCCAGTCACGAACCGACTCTGGATCCTTGCCAATAGTGACCCAAGGGGCTAAAGGCCCTCCAAAGGATGGAAAAGGCATCGAAGCCTATTCCAAAGTAGCAGCCAAGACCTTTGCAGCATTAACAACCTTGGCGATGTTCGCAGAAGTTAGAGAACTCCAATGGGATAGAATATTGACAATGCTAGAGGGTTGAAGCTTATGCAAATTCCTATATTGATCAGCCAATAGAGCCCCCTCACGAACTAGGAGGATATACTGATAGAACTGGTTTGCTAACTTGCGAAAAGAACCCTGAGTGGCAATTATAGACTCCAGAAAGTCCAACACCTGACAAAGCATCTTCGCGAACCCACGGTGACCTTGCACCAACCAATCCACAAAGTCACTAGACATGTCTAAGTCATATTGCCTCTGCTTGTCTCCCCTGATGAAAATCTCCCTAGCCCGAACCTCAAGGATTGTTGCTTTCTTAGGCCTCTTTTGAAGCCTCTTAGATCTTCTCTCCTCAGTAGCTCCCTCAAAGTCAAGAACCATAGCCCCCACCAACTGAGAGATTTCAAGAGCAGCCAAACTCCTTTTACAAGTCAGAGGAAACTTTACAAGTTCTTCTTCCTCATCAGCTAATTCCTCCATTTGGATGCCTTCTGCACCCTCACCTTCATCACCCACTACCTGGGCAACCTCCTACCCACCGTCAGTGGCGACAACAGTGGTAGTGGAAGAATTTTGATATGAAGAGATCCTCCATCCCATCTTTAAAACTCTTTAGGTAATGATACATCTCCACCTCCACATTCCATTTTGAATAGCTGACAGTGGCAGGATACTCCTCTATAATCCACAGCTTCAAAAGTCCATTCCGAAAGTAACAGATCGACAGGAAAGCCTTATTGTTGACAGCTTCCAAGTGTAGGTTAGTTCAAGGAAACATGCCATCCATATGAAGAACTGTCTTCTAAGGTCTCCTTCACCTTCCCCTCTGGTAAGGATACTTCAAACAACACATAAATTAACATAAGTAGTTTAGAGATTGAAAGAAAAGGAAAGAGAAAGAGGGGTAAGTCAAGTTACCTGAAGACTTTCTGATGTTTCAGGGTCGAGTATAAGACCCATCCAGGTTTCACAAAAAAGAGCACCCTAATATAAACCCTCTATCAAATAGCCGACCACAAGAGGCCAAGATCTGAATGCCATCAGCATCAGCAACAATTAAGTTCTTCTCTAGCTTCTACACCTTGGGCTTCCCCCTATAGGTACCAGGGAACTTAAACCCTACTTGCCCCTTTTTAAAAGGCTAGATGACTTCAACCAAGAAAATTTTGTTCTTCTAGTCATCAACCTTATTCTCTTTGGTCCCAAACAGAGATAGTAGGGGCTTCTTCTGAAAGCACTACAAATAAGGATCGTTAGACGGACAAAGGATGAAGAAGGCGTAGGACATCTTGGCTGATGGACTATTAATTCTTAAAGTAAAACACACAACCTCAAAGTAATGGACGTCAGCCACAGAGTTGGGGTTAATCATCATTAGATTTATTTGGAAATATTCAAAGACTTTACAAAAGAAAGGGGAAGGTGGAAATAACAAACCTCTGACCATATGGTCAAAGTACCAGATGTAATTCTTGGTCCCCTTATCACCTCCACCCGAGTATTAGTAGAGTAGATCCTGTCAACTAAGGTAGGGGGAGTAATTTTGATGTGGCTAAACATGCAATCAATGTTTTCCTAACACGCTCCAAACCCAAAATTCATGGGCGCTATTCTCCCCATATGAGGTATGACCTTGCTGTTAAGGTAAGGAGTGTCCTCAGCACTGCTCTGTTTCTTAGCCTTCTGAAGCTCAGTAAAAACTGTCTTTCCCTTAGCGGCAACCATTTTTAGGTAAGGGGAAGAAAGAAAGAATGGAAAAAAGTCGAAAAGAAGCAAGAAGTGAGTAAGGAAGGATGAATCAAGGCACTAGAAAAATTGAGAGCAAAAAGCAAATAGAAGCAGAAAGAAGAAGAAACAAAGAAGACGACAAGCTTTTATAAACTGAGAACATGCATATTAATTCCAAAACGTTTTGACACTTGAAAGCCTGTAACTACCCAACCTCTCATTAGAAATAATAAAGGCGCCCGACCGTTCCACCATGTGTCGAAGGAGAATTGGTGGAAATTAGGGATGACAATTCTGGCCCGACCCCCGGGTCGGGTTTTTTAATGGTTTTCCGGGTTACGGGGCGAGTTCGGGTTAACCCGGTATAAAAAAATACCGAGACGGGTCGGGCCCCACCCCGTAATTTGTCCGCCCCACCCCGTAACTCGACCCCATTCCATATATATATATATATATATATATATATATATAT
>CAOJBK014579900.1:0-11571 GCA_948294925.1 Codiaeum variegatum | reverse complement strand
GTGGCCACAGATGAAATTAACCGTGAGATGAAAAATGAAATTTAGAAATAAATTTATTGTGAGGACTTTCCAACCATAATGCCTTTGATCTTCATTGTACAGAGATAGCTAACGTGTCCACTGCTGAAGCTAGAAACATGGAGAAGTTGGATAAACTATCAATTACTGATGGATGTGGCCAGAATGTTCTAGTCCATCAAGAAAGTTTGAATTTATTTTCTAATAAGAAGAAATCCGAGCCAATGAAAGTTGATAGGCCCTTAGACCATTTATCTAATCAAGGCCCATTTGGTAATGCAAGAAGTAAGCTTCAAAAAATAGGCTCCTTAGAAAGCCCAAAATATCATCAAATTATTAGGTTTCATAAGGAAGTTGCTGGCCCACTTCATTTGGATTTTGTTCCAAAATTTTCTATTGATAATGAAGTAAATAAAAAGCCTAGAACAATTAAAAAAAAACACTCAAGGCCCAAACACGTTTGACTCATAATGAGGCAGCATCTGATTTTTCTATTAAGAGTCCTGGAGAAAACAATGAAGGTACTGCTATTCTTTCATCTGCATAACATAATCAACAGTATGTACAATTCTCAACTCCTCCTTCTACTAATTCTCAATTTGAAGGGGTTGGTGGCTCCCCTAAAGCCACCACACTACCATGAGTCAACTCTATTGGAACTGTCAAGGTTTAGGGCATACCTTGATAGTTCATCATCTTTCAGATTTGATTAGGTCTAAATGCCCTACCTTAGTATTTTTTTTCAGAAACTAAACAAAGCTTGGGTTATTAGGAGAGACTAAGAAATAAATTTTAATTCGAAGTTGTTGATTATGTTGAATCTATTAATGGTGTAGGATGTTTGGAATCATGGTGGAATAATGAATTTGATGTGAAAGTAAATCAATAAATTTTATTCATGTGTGTTGTTACTAGAAAAAGAAGAAAAAAGGTTGGTTTCAAAGCTTCCTTTACGGTAGCCCTTATAGAGATAGTAAAAATAGGATCTATTATGAATGAAGAAATCTCAAGCCTTCTGGTGGTAAGGAATGGGTTATTACATGAGACTTAAATTCAATTTGTATTCAAAAATAAAAGATTGGAGGGAGAGCACTAGGGACATTCAAGCTTTTTTGAATTGAATAGATAAATGTGAGTTGATGGATGTTGGTTTTGTAGGCTCTCCTTTTACTTGGATAAATAAACGTGAAAGTGGAAGAACTATAGCTCAACTTCTTGATCGGGTTCTCTGTAATTCGAAGTGGGGAATGATGTTTAGTAGAGCTAAAGTTCATCATGAAAAAATTATTGGTTCAGATCATCGGCCTTTATGGATTGATTTAATAGGAGGCCAAAAATTCAGAAGGCGCCAATTTCAATTTAAAAGTAACTGGTTGCTTCATAAGCAATGGGACTATGTTAAAAATAATATATGGAGTTCAGAAGTTGAAGCTTATTCCCTTGAAAGCCTTCATCAAAATCTTAAATTATGTTCCACTAAATTCATGAAATGGCATAAGAATTCTGTGGGGAATGTTAGAACTAAATTTGATGAACTCTAACAAGAGCTTGGCAACTTTTATTTAGAAGAGACAAGTGTTGATAAAAAATAGAGAAGCTTTTCTTCAAAAATAATTGCAACTGTTGTGGAATATAGAGGAACGACATTGGCTTCAATGTTCTAGACAACTTTGGTTGAAAGTGGGAGATCGAAATACAACTTATTTTCAAACCACAACTGTGAGAAGAAATCTCAAAAATAGCATTGATATCTTTCAAAATAAATATGGTGAATGTATTTCTGATGATTATAAAATTTTCTAGAAATTTATTGATTTTTATACAAATCTTTTTACTTTTGTCCATCCAAATTCTGAAACCCAAATTCTTAGAAATGTGAGCAGAGTCATTACTCCAGAAATTAACAGCCTTTCAACTTCTCCTGTAATAGATTCTGAAATTTTCCAAGCAATCAAAAGCCTTTATCCTCTGAAAGGACCAGGACTTGATGGATACCCTACTCTTTTTTTTTTATGAAGATTGTAGGAATATAATGGATGTTGAAGTTACAGCAGCAGTCAAGCAATTCTTCGACTCTTACTTCCTCTCAAGGGACGACAACAATACTCCATTAGTTCTAATTCCAAAAACTGACGGCCCTACTAAGGTATCGCAATTTCGCCCCATTGCTTTTTACAATTACACATATAAAATTATTTCCAAGATTCCAGTAGCTCGCATTAAGCTTTGGTTTAATATGCTTATTTTTTATAATCAAATGGCATTTGTCCCTCGTTGCATTCATGACAACATATTTATTTTGAATGAAATCATGCATTACTTCCATCATTTAAATAATAGAAGAAGGGGCTATTTTTCTTTGAGTATTGATATTCTCAAAGCATATGACATGATTGAATGCGGTTTTCTATTTTCAATTTTGGAAAAAATGGGCTTTGATGACATGTTTATATCTCTTATTAAAGAGTGTGTTTCTTCTATCTCATATTCAATTAAAGTAAATGGTATTTCCTCACCTCCTATTTATCCATCTTATGGATTGCGCCAAGGAGACCATTTAAGCGCATATTTATTTCTCTTGATCATGAATGCTCTTTCAATTTCTCTTAATAAAGCTATACTGGAAGGATTCATTAAAGGTTACAAAACAAATTTTAGGGCCCCTTGTATTTCGTATCTTATGTTTGCTGATGATGTTGTCATATTTGGTGAAGTAAAAAAAGGGGAAATGTTGAATATTTTATCTATTCTTAATCAATTTTTTGAAGCTTCTGGACGAGTTATCGATTTGAAAAAAAAGTAAGATTTTCTTTAGTAAAAGCTGTCTTTTTGAAATGAAAAGCTCTATTATTTAATGTTCTTCCATGAGTGAAGTCGTGGGAAACAAAAAAATATTTAGGGCTGCCATTGTTTTGGGGGCACTAAAAAAGTAAGGTTGCTGATTTCCTACTGCAGAAAATGAACAAAAAAGCTGCTTCTTGGAAACTTCGATTGTTATCACATGCTGGTCGGGAAATTCTCATTAAATCAATTCTTCGTGCCTTGCCAAATCATCTCATGAGTTAATTTAAAATCCCCAAAATTGCTTGTGACAAGCTAAATAAAATTTTGGCAAGATTTTGGTGGGCTAGTTCTATTGAGAAAAAAGGGTTAATTTTTGCAAAATGGGAGAAAGTAGCAATACCAAAGGTCAATGGTGGGCTTGGCTTTAAAGAGTTTAATGCTTTCAATAAAGCTCTTTTAGCAAGGCAAGCTTGGAAACTACGTCCTCAGCCTTCACCGTTGTGGGTGAGGCTCTTTAAAGCAATTCATTTCCCTCATATTTCTTTCTTAGAAGCCACTAAAGGCAGTGGATGCTTGTGGGCTTGGAACAACTTATTTGAAGTTCAAAGCATATTAAAAGCAGTGCTTGTAAAACTATCAATAAGGGATCCATTATTCATATTTGGAAAGACCCATGGCTTCCCTTAAGTTTAACATTGAAAGCTCAATCTAATCAACCTCATTCAGGAGGCTCTATTGTTGTTTTAGAATTAATAGGTGAAGATAGAAGTTGGAGAAGAGATTTATTAAACCATTATTTTTCTGCTCAAGACATTGATTATATCCTTAAAACTCCAATTGGTTCGCCAAGGAGATATGACGAATGGATTTGGTGTTGTAGTATAAGAGGAACTCTCACTTCTAAAGAAGCCTATAAATGGATCTTAAAAAATCAACAATCTTCTCTTCTAACTACTAGCAGAAATATTAATGATATGAATAAAAAACTAAGAAAGACTATGTGGTATTCGAGTCTTGTTCCCAAAATGGCTTCATTTTTATGGAGAGCCTTCACTAATCGACTCAGCACCCAAGTAGTCTTTTATAAGCGAAAAATTATTTTGGTTAATACAAGTTTCATATTTCTTGCAAATAAAACTAATTGAAAAATCAAAAAAATTTTTTTTTAAAAAATTATAAATATGAATTTTATATATGAATTCTTAGAGAAAATTTTATTTTTTAATTAATTTTTATCTCAATTTAAAAATTAAAAAGTTTACTAGCCTCTTCTAAATAAGTGATTTTCTTCCATTAGTAGCTACTTGGTACATATTAGAGTGATTTAGGCTTTCAAAATTTACAATTATTTTTGCCAAAATTCAAATATTTTGTCTCATGTAAAAAACAAAGATGAAAAAATCCACTCTCAAAATTTTGAATCCAAACGCTTGCAAGAAGATTATTACTACTATTATTAGGATTAATGTTTAATTTGCTCCTTAAATTACTTTTCACAAAAATCTAATTAAGAATAAAATTAATTTTTGAATCAATTTAATTTTTTAATTTTTAATTTTAAATTAAATTACTCTAATTTTATTTTTTAAAAAAATTATAAATTCACATTATTAATAATTTAAAAAAATATTTATTTAAATAAAATTAGAGTAATTTAACATAAAATTAAAAATTAAAAAATTAAATTAATTCAAAAATTAATTTTATACTTAACTAAATTTTTATAAAAAGTTTAGAAAATAAATTCAACAATAACCTCATAAAATAAAAGAAATTACACCTAATGAGATTATTTTTATCGTTATTACTATACAATTGAACTGTCAGTCAAAAAACCATTCAAAATTTCATAAGAAAAAAATACAGCATTTTCTTTGGCGCAATAATCATTCAATTTTTAAACGGCCAAGCTCTAATCCTTATCCATTTTCACAATTTTACCCTTGCTATTTCCCATAAATTACATCTCTGAAGAGTCAAACTAACATCATTTCCTAGGGGTAGAACAGACCTACCAAAACACCAACGCATTAAACTGTCAGAATCAACCTCCGCGCCCAGAGCCCCAAATCCAGCCAAAATTTGGCGGAATCTCCGCTCTTAATCTATAATAAATTTCTCCATATTTTGATTCCAATTTCAAAATCTGAATCAAACCCACTAATTATCTCTCAATTATTTAAAAACCCATTTGATAAATTTGCTTAATTTTGACTTCACTATTAACTTCTTGTTCTCCTGTTTCAAAAAAAGTTTCAATTTTGAAATAGGTTTTTAGGGTTTTATTGCAGAAATGAAAGCTTCTTTGAAGTTCCGTGAAGATCAAAAGCCGCTATTTAGAGCCAAAGTTCCGTTAAGCATATTGGGTTTACCTTTCCAATCTGGAATTGTAGCTGGTGAATCTAAAGAGCTTGCTCTTAATCTGCGTACCTTCTTCGAAACTGGACCTTCTATCAAGCTCGCTTATCGTCCTAATGACACGTGGAACCCTTTCTCTCTTATCGTCAAGACTGGGATCGGTCCTTTCGGCTCGCCTATGTCTAGTTCGATGTTGATGAGTGCTGAGTTCAATTTGCTTGGGAAAGGAAACCCTAGTTTTATGCTCCATTTCAAGCCCAATTTTGGGGATTTTTCGATTAAGAAGTCGCAGTCGTCTTCTATGTTTGAAAAAGGTGGGAAAATTAATGGGTCTTTAGAGGATTGTGATAATAATGGATCAATTGAGGTTTTGGAGACTCCAGTGTTGAATGGAGTTGGGGTTGTGAATGGATTTTCTGGGAAGAAAATTACGATTTTGCCGCCGCCTACAGCTAGGGCGATTGCTGGGGCTCTTTCCGGTGTGGAAGTTACAGCAAGTACTAAGCTTCCAGTTAGGAGCCGTGCTGTGATGAGTTTCCGGTGGGGAGTTACCGTTCCGGCTGAGGTTAAGAGTTGCTTCGGTGGTGATTCAACCGCGGGGATTAATCTTAGAAAGATTCCATTTTTGGTTATGAACAAAATTGGGATTGAGCAGTTAGATGGGGATGATTCAAAATCTAAAGGGACAGTCTCTAAGCTGAACTCAGAATTGGCAAATTCTGATATGACGGAGACTTGTCTGGCGGTTAAGCGGCAGCTTGAGGTTTTGCAAGCTGAGAATGGGCTATTGAAGAAAGCTGTGGATGATCTCAGACATGAAATTTCTGGAGGGAAATTTAATTTTCCTGTGGGGGATTATTCGGGGAAATACAGAGAAGTGGAGAGAAATGGAATCAAGAATGTGAGCGGTGGTAGAAGTGAAAGGAGAAGCAATGACAAGAAATCCATGGAAGGGGATGTGAATGAGGAATTGAAGGGAGCTACTGGTGTTGGTGTTTGAATCTGTCAAAATGGCCAGAGGTATAGAATGTTTATTTTCTCAATTACTATGTCAATTTTGTAAGTTTAGTATAGGATTTGGCATGAATGTGTTATATAATCATTTGGTTAATAGTATAACGAATGGATGTATTTGTTTAATTAATAAGTTAATAGATGCATCTGCTGTTTTAGTTTGATGATTGTGGTGGAATTTGATAGCTGAAAGTAATGAATTTTTATCATTTGAAATCAGTTTTTCTTGTCAAAGAAACAACTTGATAGGATTGTTACTATTTATGATGAAATTTATGGATAGTTTTGCTTATACTGAACATTTTAGCTATATGAAAAAATCAAGGGAAACAAAATAATTTATGAATGAGTTGGGTTAGAGAAAACTGAGATTCATCTCATGTAGTATGGAATTATTCAGAGTTTTATATTCTCAAAGAAGATAATCCGTGATAGTAGAGTATGTACTGCAGCTGGGCTTAGCAAGAACAAAAGCAGTGCAACAGTATTGCAAGCTTAGCTAAGATAAAGGAAGATGTTGTGTACTGCAGCTGAAAATAGAAGCAGTGCAGCATTGTGAGCTTAGTTGAGATGGAGGAAGATGCTAGTGCAGCAGGAGTAGAGCGCAAGCCAAGTAACCTAAGCCTCACAGCAGCTGTGTCTAGCACTAATAACAGTAGGAGAAGATTCTGTTTCAGTTAGGAATGTACAGTCAGCAAGTTAGTTAGAAAAGAGAAAAAATATTAGAATTCACGTGTTAATTGTGTGTGTGTATATACAATGTGATATACAATAATATAATACATCACTATTCTATCTCTGAAAATTTATTCTAGAATTCTCTTCTTCTTTTTCTAATTATATCTGCTCTTCTTTTTCTCCTGTTGTTCAATTAATCTTGTGAATACCTTATTACTTCTATGGATTGTTGTTATCTGGTATATTATCATGGTATCAGAGCTTATTGGCATAGACAGATTTGAATTTTTAAATCAGAAATTGAGAATTAAAGATAAGTAACTTGTCTCTTGTTTAGTTGTTTTTGAAAGTATAGTACTAATGATAATTAGTATTAAGTGCAATATCAATGTTATATAGTCAAGAATTGTAGTGTTTTTTCTGTTTGTTGTATCAAAATTTCTTATTTTAAATAGTGTATTCAGTTTTTAGTATTGTGAAGTTTAAAGATCTGTTATGTTTAGAATAATTGGAGAGCAGTTTCTGGTTAATTTTGTAATTAGGATTTTTCAAAATGGCACAACTAGTTCACAATCTGGTAATTCAAGTGGATGTGGTATCTCTAATGGACGAATGCTGAGTACTCCAATTTTTCTACCTAATATTGTGTTGGATGAAACAAATTATGCAACCTGGTTGTTTAGAATGAAGTCTTTTTTTAGAGGTTTATGTTTGTATGAATATGTTGATGGATCAAAGAAATGTCCTGATCAGTTTTTTGTAGAAGAAGATGACACTAAGGTGTTGTCTCCAGCTTTTCTAAAATGGAAGGTTGATGATCAGAATATTATAAATATGATAGTTCAAACTTTGAGCAATGTCATGTGTAGTTGGAAGTATTTGTGCAACAGATATGTGGACCAAAGTGAAGGCTAAATTTGCTGATTCAAACAAGTAAAATATCTTACAATTGAAGGCTAGCTTACACAGAATCAAGAAAGGTATTGATTCTATTGAAGTTTATAAGAAAGGTATTGATTCTGCTGAAGTATTGAAGTTTACTTAGAAAAGATTAAAAATGTAAGATATGCATTAGCAACTGTAGGGGTATATCTTGATGATGATGATGATGTAATTGTGAGTGTGTTGGAGGGCTTACCTTCTGAGTATATTACTATTAAAACAATAATTAGAACACAACCAGCCTGCTCTATGATTGCTTTGAAGAACTTACTAAAGTCTGTTGAGTATGACTTGGAACAAGAACATGTTGTACCAGTAACTCATCTTACTGCTATGATGGTACAAAATTCTATGACTGAGAAGTCTAATACTTATGCTAAACAAATTATTCCTGAAGAGTCTAATGTCTGTAATTTTGGTGGAGATTCTTTTGCTGTAAATATTCCTAGATCCTATGAGCAAGGGTATAATTCTGATACTTTTACTGGCTTTTATGCAGTAGGAAGAGGTAATGTAGGCAATGGAGGAAGGTTTAGTGGTAGAGGTCCTTTTTCAATTGGGGCAAGGAATATTGGTAGTACTACAGTCTGTCAACTGTGCCAGCAGACTGGTCATAGTGTCAGGAATTATGCAAAATTATCATCTTTCTTACATTTACTAGTATTTCTCATAATGATATTGAATGCCGATACTGTGTCAGGAAAAATCATACAGTTGACAGGTGTTTTCATTTAATTGGTTTTCCTAATAAAAAAGCTTCAATGATTCCTAGTAACAAGATGCAACAAGCTGTTCAAATGTGACCTCAGCTTAGCAATGTTGATTTTGTTACAAGGCCAATTACTAGAAGTATAGGTTTTTCAGAAGTGAACAATGTTATTCAAGGGCATCATGCTTTAATTAAACCTCAGTTGTTCAACTCATCTAAACCTGGAATTCTAACAGGATCTACCTATCAAAACTTTGCTGCTAATTTTAATTCCAGCAACTCTAAAGTGTTTTCTCAGGCTTCAAAAGTTGAAATACCAGTTTGGCTAGCTGATTCTGGTGCAAATGTACATATGACTTCAGAAGCTCAATTTTTTACTGATCTTACTACTTTTCCTGCAACAGACACAGTGACAGTAGGTAATGGTCATTTGTTGGATATAACTCATGTTGGTAATTCAGCTTTAGGCACATTAACAGTGTCTAATGTTCATCTCATTCCAAAACTAGCTGCCTATTTACTGTTTGTTTATCAGTTATGTAAATAGAATAATGTTAGAGTTATCCTTGATGAGTTTCAATGCATCATACATGACAAGGTGTTGGAAAAGGTACTATAACAAAGTCTGAGTAAAGAAGGTCTCTATCCTATTCCAATCAGTCTGACTTCTATAACTGATTGTGTTTCTATAACTGATGATTCAAAAATAGTTCATAATAAAGACAAATACAGCTTGAAGGCTTATGTTGGGAGACATTGTTCAAATTTGCTTTGGCACAAAAGACTAGGGCATGCCTCTACTGGAGTTGTCAATAAAATGTTACAAGATTCTAATATTTCTATATCTTCTAATATTGAAGAAAACAATGAAGTGATGTGTGAAGCATGTTTAGCAGGCAAATTTGCCAAATTTCCTTTTCCCTCATCAACAACTCGATCATAGTTTTCTTTTGACTTGATTCACTCAGATGTGTGAGGATCATCTCCTACTTATTCTTTAGAAGGCTATAGATATTTTGTTCTTTTCATTGACGATTGTACATGATTTACTTGGATGTTCCCTCTTATAAATAAGGCAGAAGTATTTGGGATTTTTAAATCTTTTCATGCTTATGTTCAAACACAATTTCACAGTTCTATTAAAACATTAAGAACAGATGGTGGTAGAGAATATATGAGTTCTTTTAGCAGTTTTTTGGTTGAAAATGGTGTGATGCATCAATGTTCATGTCCTTATACCCTTTAGCAAAATGGGGTTGCTGAGAGAAAAAATAGACACATTAAAGAGACAACAATAACTTTTCTACAGCAGGCTTCATTGCCAATTGAATTATGGTATCATTCTTGTGCTTTCAAAATTTATCTCATCAATAGAATGCCTTCTTCTATATTAAATATGCAGTCTCCATTTAATATGCTCTTTCACAAATCAACTGATTTATCCTTTGTTCGAGTTTTTAGATGTGCATTTATCCTCTTCTAACACCTTAAAATCAAAATAAACTGCAGGGCAAAAAACAAAAGTGTGTGTTTTTGGGATTTGCACTTGGATATAATTATAAGGGATTCAATTGTTATAATGCTGATACTACAAAGTTCTTTATTTTTAGACATATTCATTTTAATGAACAATTGTTTCCTTATACTTCTTTAGATCTTTTATCTCATACATCTCTAACAAACTCATCTCCTACATTTAGTTAGTCTCATAATCCCTTAATGTCAGCTCAACACTTCTTTAGTTTACCAAGTTCAGCTAATAATTCTATCTCACTCAGTCACCCTTCTGATTGTTCTACTTTATCCCCTACCTCTACTACATCAATTTTGGATTCTATAATTGAGAATCACGTGAGTTCAAGTGTGCAAGCCACAAAAGAACATTCCTCTCCTTACACTTTGCCTAATACAATCATTTCAAAAAATTGTCCTATGTTACAATCAACGTTAGTTACCAATGTTTATTCTCCTTCTCTCGAGTCTAATCTTGTTTCTCAATTCAATGTCTTGTCTCCAGTTCTTGGAATTATACCAAATCCATTAACATTCATTCTATAGTTAGATGATCCAAGAGAGGTATTAGTAAGAAGAAGGCTTTCTTATTAGCTCTACTTGCTCACACTAAACCTGATCCAGATAAAGAACCTTTCTCCTATAAAGTTTCTCTAAAACAACCTCACTGGAAGGCTGCAATGCAGGCTAAGATAGACGCCTTACAAGCTCAGCACACATGGTCCTTGGTTCCTTTACCAGCAAATAAGAACATTGTAGCTGTAAACGGATTTTTAAAACAATGAGAAATGCAGATGGTATAATGGCTAGACATAAAGCAAGATTAGTAGCTAGGAGTTTCTCTTAAGAATATGGCACTGATTATGATGAAACCTTTTAACTAGTTTTTAGGCATACAACAGTCAGACTAATAATTGGTCTAGCATCTTAATTTGGCTAGCAATTACATCAGATGGATGTCAAGTATGCCTTTTTGCATGATTTCTTGAAAGAAGAAGTATACATGGCTCAACCAAGTGGCTTTGAGGATGTTAATTATCCACAGTATGTGTGTAAGCTTTAGAAATCTTTATATGGCCTTAAACAGGCACTTAGAGCATGGAATGAAAGATTCACTGCTTTTCTGACTACCTTGGGTTTTCTTGCTTCTTCTGTTGATCCCAATTTGTTTATCGGCAAAAAAAGGTGATTTTGTGATTTACTTACTTTTATATGTGGATGATATAATTCTTACATGGAATTGTGAAGAGTTCATTGCAACTATTAAAGTTTCTCTACAACAAGAGTTTAAAATGACTGATCTTGGTAGATTGCATTATTTTCAAGGCTTGGAAATACAATATCTTCCTACTAGAGATATTTTCTTAAGTTAGGATACATATGATACTGATTTACTTTATAAAATTGGTATGGAAGACTGTAATGTCAATGTTACTCCAAGTCAAGTAAGTATTAAACTCTTAACAACAGAAGAACCTTTTTCACAGAAGAGGAGGCTCATGAATTTAGAAGTATAGTTAGTTGCTTACAATATCTCACATTTACAAGGCTTGATA
>CAOJBK014577551.1:0-13371 GCA_948294925.1 Codiaeum variegatum | reverse complement strand
CATGTTTTTGCCTAAGACAACAAGCTCACTCAACATATTGAAGAGAGATGAATAACTATTCATCTTCTTCTTCCTTAAGTTAGAAAGAGAAACTTTCTAAGAGTTAGAGACAAAAAGGTTAAATTCACACTAAATAAAGAGAGAAAGTTTAATTTGAAGAAAAGTTAACTCTTCTTCTATTACCCTTTAAGAAATGAGGGTGGAAGAGCTTAAAAGTCCAAAACCAATCCACAAGTCTTAAGTTCTCAAGTAAAGGAGCAAGGATCATAAGTTTAGGTAACAAGAGAGAGAAGATTTGGGCTTCTTAAAGAGAAATAGAGAACAAGCTTTTAGGAAAAGCTAGGCGTGTCTCTAGCTAGAGGCTTTACACTTTGGAGCTTAATGAAGGAGGTCGAGAGGTATTTAATGCTTCTAACCTTTCTTTGTTCAATTTGTGTTTTGCACATAAATTGGTGATAATATCCTTGGTTGAAGTTATGGGTCCAAGCCAAGGTTTAGACATTTATCAAAGAGTTTGATAAATGACTAAACCCTCAATGTTACAAGAGTTTTAACATAGAACAATTTTTCAAAGAGTTTGAAAATTTACATATCTTTTGTTAAAAGAGTTTTGACAAATATGTTTAAGAACTAAACCCTAGGTTAGGACAATGTTTCAAAGAGTTTGAAAATTTTCCTAACCTACTTTTGTTAAAAGAGTTTTAACAAGACTAAAATTTGAAAATTTTTTTAAAACCAAAAATTGAATCTCTCATAGTTTGATTTCTTCCTTCTCTGCTTGCACTCCCGACTTTGTAACATTTCCTTCAAGTTGAGCCTAAGTCTTAGACTTAGGAAAATTAGACTTTCGAAAATAAAACTCTATTTATTTTATTTTTCTTTTTCTCTCAAATATCTTATTTTGAGTGTTCCAAAAGATGAATAAAACCTCAATAAATGTTTTGTTTTATTTTATTAACGTCCTATTTTTACCTAAATTGCGCTTTTGGGTTTTCAACTTAGCAAGCTACCTTGATTATTTCCTAGACTGTCTTTTTGATTTTCAGTCTTTCAGGCTGTACCCGAAATTTTGCCCAAGCCGCCCGCTTGGGTTTTCAGCTTTACAAGTTTCATTCATTCTTTTTTTTCCCTTTTTTTTATTTGTTCCTTTAACTCTTGTATGCAATGTTAAAGAGCCCAAATGAGAATGAGAATGAAACATTGATTTTTATTGAATGATTTGGATTGTGCCTATAAAGGCTGCCTACATTTCTCCTTAAAAAAGATATTTTGAGAAGTGAAGTACATGATAATTTCTGGAGAATCAAGTCGAGGTAGTTCTTGTTATAATAATGTGATGATACCTCAATGCATGCTCATGTAATAAGAACACTATATAAAGTACTTCTTAAGCTGATCATGGTTGGTTGGATGGTTGAATTTGTTATCATCGATGTCTATCAGAATGATACCTCCGCATAACATGATTTTCTTGATTATATATGGCCCACTCCAACTAGGTCTAAATTTCCCTCGAGGGCCTTGTATGACTTATCTAATCTCTTTAAGAGCTAAGTCACCTTTCTGAAGATTGTAACTTTAAACCTATTTATTGAAATGCTTAGCAAGCTTGATTTGGTAGTTCTGTGTTTGGTGGAAATTATCCATCCTTTTTTCATCAATAGTATTAGGTTGATCATAATTGGCCAGTTGCTAGTCGAGTTTAGAGACTTGGTCTTCTTGAAGGACTCTGGCTATCTAGATTTCCAACTCTATAGGAAAGACTGCATAGACTAGTGAATATGGTGTAGCTCTCGTAGTCGATTTGTATGTGGTTTTGTACCCAAGGAAGGGGCTTGGCAGATGCAGGTGCCAACCTTTGTGATTAGTGATCATTTTCTAGAGCATGTTTTTTAGTGCTTTATTAGTAACTTCAACTATGCCATTTGTCTGAGGTTTATATGGGGAAGACCTATGATGTTCAATCTTTTCCCTCATTAAGAGTGTGACTACCTCTTTTTGGAAGTGGGAATCATTGTCTAAGATGATCTCATGTGCAACACCATACCTTGAGATGATGTTGGTTTTGATGAACTATGCTACCTTCTTTGAGTCGAGGACTTGATAAGGGTCAACTTCAACCCATTTTATGAGGTAGTCAATAGCCACTAAAATGTATTCATGGCTGGAAGAAGAATTTGGTGAGATCTCACCAATTACATCGATACCCCAAACAGCAAAGGGCCATGGTGTAGTAATAGGATTTAGTGGAGAGTATGGAAGTTTTTGGACGTTAGAATATTCTTGACACTTTGGGCACCTATGGGTATATCCCAATTTATAGTGAGCCAATAATAGCTTTGCTTCATGATTTTTCATAATAATGACCAACCGTTCATGTGGGTGCCATCTATTCCACCATGGATTTCTTCCATGATTTTGCAGGCCTCTTCATCTGAAACACATTTGAGATGGATACCATTTATAGACTTTTTATAGAGGATGTCACTGCTGGGAATGTATCCACTAGCCAGTTGCCTAATGGTTCTCCTTTTTGATTTGGAGACACCTTCAGGATATTCTCCTTTGGTGAGATAGACATAGATGTCCCAGTACCTTGATTTCTCTTTGACTTCTTGAATGTTTATGCAATGAGCCTGAAAACACGACTGGCGCTTGATGCTTATTGAAATAGGATGAATAATGAACCTATCACATATTTCTATCATAGATGCAAGAGTGGCTAGTGCATTAGTGAACCTGTTCTGACTTCTTGGAAGGTAATGGAATGACAAATTATCAAAGATGTTGGCCAGCTCCTTGAGGTGCTTATGGTAAGGAACCAATCGCTCCTCTTTGATTTTCCATTTGCCCAAGGCTTTTAAAATAATGAGCTTGGAGTCACCGTAGACTTCTAAGTTTCTGATGCCAATATGGAGAGCTGATTCTAAACTAGATACACATGCTTCATATTCGACTTCATTGTTGGTTACCTCAAAATCTAGTCTGATTACTAGAGATAAGCTTTCACCGGTAGGTGTAAGGAACGCCAAGATGTACCATATCCTTTATTATTTGCAACTCTATCAAAATACTGCTTCCATGTTTCAGTCTGAAGGAAAAGAATCTCATCATTAGGAAATTCGGGTTCTTCTCATTGATCATCAGTCGGGGTAACAACCAGTTGATCAGCAATAACACTACCCTTGATGGACTTTCTCTGAATGTATTTAAGGTCATAGGCTGCCAGGACTGCCATCCATCTACCTATCTTATTGTCTAGGACATGCTTCTCTATGTGGTATTTGAGCTGACTCTAATCAGTGAGGAAATGTAAGATGTATGCCCCCAAATAATGCCTCAGCTTATGGTAGACCCATACTAGAGCTAAGAATAGTTTTTCTATGCACTTGTACTTGAGCTCATGTGCTAAAACCCTCTTACTCAGGTAATAGATGGCGTTCTCTTTATTTTAATCTAGGGACATTTATGCTAGCTTGCCCTTATGGCTTCTTCAGTAATAGTTAAGTAGAGCAACAGAGGTTAACCAGGCCTTGGATGCCGTAGAATAGGTGGATTCAGAAGGTACTCTTTAAAATGTTCAAAGGCCTTTTAACAATCATCGTTTTATAGTTTAGAGGAGTTTTTCTTAAGTTGGTTGAATATCGGCCAACAAGTGTCTGCTAACTATTGTATGAACAGACTGATGTATTGCAAGCGGGTTTGAAAGCCCCTTATCTCCTTTTCAGTTTTAGGAGGTGGCATGTTTAGAATGGCTTTAGATTTGGTTGGATCTACTTTAATGCATTTCTTGCTAACCATGTAACCTAGGAATACTCTAGATGAGGCTCCAACTATGCATTTGTTGGGATTTAGTTTGAGACTGTACTAGCAAAGTCGAAGGAAGAACTTCTCCAGCGCTTGTAGATGTAGTTTAGGGGTAACACCTTTAATGACCATGTCATCAACATAAACTTCCACTTCTTTGTGCATTAATTTATGGAAAATGGTAGTAACCATTCTCTTATAGGTGGCTCCGACATTCTTCAACCTAAATGGCATCACTTTGTAACAGTAAGTTCCTCATTCAGTAATGAAAACTATCTTTTCCATGTCAGGAGGGTGAACCAAAATTTGATTGTACCCCGCGGCCAGATTGGTTAAGGAAACCATTTCTAAACCAGCTGTGCATCGTCCATGATCTCTATATGGGGTAGTGGAAAATCATCTTTAGGGCATGCCTTATTTATATCTTGATAATCCACAGACATTCTGACTTTGTCATCCTTCTTAGGTACTGGGACAATGTTTGCCAACCAAGAAGGATGGATGATTGGTTCAATGAATCTGTGAGTAAACTATTTAGTCACCTCCTCCTGGATTGGAATAGACCAAGCGGGCTTTATGCATCTGAGCTTCTGTTTGACAAGCTTGCAATCTGGGTATGTCAGGATTTTATGGATGACAATGCTTGGAACTTGTCTGATAATGTCACTGGGCTTCCAAACGAAGTAGACTTCTAATCTATTGATTGTTGATTAAGTGTCCTGTCTGTTTGAGCATATAGATGCAATGTATGTGTTTTTAGGAATTTCCTGAGTGCTTATGTTTATGGGCTCTTTAATTTCATCTTTTATTTCATTTATTTTTTATTCCCTTTTTCTGTTTGATTGAGGTCAGATTCATTAATTGGAATATCAAAAGAAAATAAAGAGAGAAGCTCGAAGTAAGAAAATTTGGTAGTCTTATTGATTGAAATAGGAGAAAGGTCCACAGTTACATCATATTCATAATTAAATCCCAATGGACCAGTTACATCGGAATTAGACTCAGAAGAAGATTCAAATTTAGTACTAGACTCAGATTCAGTACTTAACTCGGGCTCAGTCTCAGATTCAGCTACAATAGAATTATTGTCAAAATGCCAGTTCTTCAGCTTTCCATTAGTAGGCTTGATTAAAGTAGAGAGGTCATATTTCTCTTCTTTGTCAGTGAGAACAACTACATCACCAAAGAGGCTAGCTTCCATGTTCTCTTCATAGTCATTGTCTAAGAAGTATATAGGTTAACTATGTTCAGTGGTCAGTTTCACATCAGAGAACTGCTTAAATCCAAAGATTCTAATGCCAATCATAGGGCAGATCCAAGGTTTGGGAAAAGCACAGTAAGGAACTATCTCTCCCTCTTTAATAAAGAATCCATTCAATGTTTTGAAGTATGGCCTCATTAGGATATTAATTTCTCCCTATTGTTTAGTAATTATAAGCCTTTCTCTGGCTTTCGCTTTCTCTTCCTCAATCTCATCATCTGTGGGGTCATAACCCAGGCCAAAAGGAGGAGTAGAAAATTTGAATTCATTAAAGGACTTAATTCCTTGTTGATTTTTACCAAGGCCCGGACGAGGAAAGTAGGCCATGTGCTTTAGAATGTTTCCAATCATCGGGTTGTAATACAGATCAAAATCTAGGGCTAGTGGCTCTTCAGATTCTCAGTAGTATGAATGAAGTGAACAAATGAGAAGCCTGATAAAAAATATGCTCACAATTCGAGTTGGGTTTCCAAGATAGGAGCAATGTCTGAAACTTATGTTTTTTTAGAAAAATTAGCTTTTATAGTGACAATACCATTTATTAGTAGGAACTTGACCCTTTAATTTAAAGTTAAGGGCACAGCTTTGGCATGATGAGTCCATGGCTAACCCAGAAGCAAGTTAAAGAACGATGGTATAATAATGACTTGAAATGGCACCTTGAAGGTTGTTGGACCCAAAGTGACAGTCATAGTCACCACTCTTAGAACTTCTCTCTTAGAGTTGTCCTTAGCCCTTACAATTTGTTTAGAAGGGGTAAAATTAGTAGCACTTAACCCCAAGCAACTTATGACCTTCAGAGGATAGACATTGAGTATAGACCTATTGTCGACTAAAGTCATGAGGACATTTTTCACCGTTGTGATGATGGTAATGTAGAGGGAGTCATTATGGGTCCCTCAAGCAGGATCTCATTGTTAGAGAAAGAAATGGACGTCCCTTTATTAGCACTTGTTATGGAAGCAACTAGAGATTTAGAAGTAATTTTTGTGCTGATATTTACAGTGGGAAGCAAGATTTGGATGACATCGATGAGATCTTAAATTTTATGGCAAAGGGCCATGCAATCATTAGCTTTGTGCTTTGGCCCTTGGTGGTAATCACACCTTTCATTCATGTTAAAGTTCTTTGGTAGTGGGTTAGGAATTGGATTAGGTTTTAATGGCTTGAAGGCACCCTTCTCTATGCACCGTTTTAGGAGCCAACTTAGTGTTAACCCCCTTACATTGGTAATTTCCTTCATTGAATTTGAAGTGGCTTTCAGACTGAGATTTCATTAACTCCACTCTCTTTCTAGGAGTTGTTTGTTTTCTTGAATTTGAAGGATGAGGTATGAGTTTCATCCTTAATGAGGCTAGAGCATCCTCAAGTCCTATGCCAACATGAATCAAAGCCTTGAAATCTAGGAAGTATTGTGTCATCATTCTATCTCGATACACTAGCAGCAAGTTTTTAACTACTATGTCTATTTGCCTAAGATTAATTCATCTTTTTACCATCTGAGATGCTTTCTCCCTCCATCTAGTAATGAAAGCTGAGAAGGTTTTTTTAGGCTATTATTTAGTAGTCTCAAGATCTCTTCTTTTAATGTCTACTTCTTGATTATATGAGTATTTCTTGATAAATTAAATATAGGTAGATTCCCATGTATGTTTCTTGGAATTATCTAGTTATACGAATTAGGTCAGAGTCACACCAGTAAGTGCCTATTGGAAAAGTTAAGCAAAGAGCTCACCTTTCACAATCAAAGGATGGAGTGTCACATCATAGATCCTCAAGTGAGTTTTAGGGTAGGAAGTACCATTGAAGTTCTCAAAATTAAGCATCTGGAACTTTGGCGGGAGTCTAACATTGGGGAAGGGACTTAGTGCTTTGACATCCAGTCTTTCTTTTTCAGAGCCTTTCAGGGTCTTTTCCATTTCCTCATATTTCTCAGCCATCCTCTTAAGGGGTGGATGATCTTCAACCCCATTTGGGAAAGGATCTACAGTAGGAGTAGCTGGAGTGCTTTTCCCATGGCCAATAGGCAGACTCACAACAATGACTTCATCAACCATAGGGTCTTTTCCAGAGTTGGAGGAGGAAGCATGGTTATTAGGCTGGACCCTAACTTGTGATAGAATGGCTTGAAACTTGCCCAAAATAATATGCTTAGGATTGCATCATGGCAAGGAAGGTCTCTTATTGAGTCTCCACGACTTCCTCTTTCCTTTTCATGAGTTCAATGACCATGGCTGTGATATCGGTAGGTGGATTGTGGTCGGGTCCCACATTTGTGCATCCACATGTGTTCGTTGGCATGCACGTGATGTATGCATGAACATTATCTGATAAAACATTTTATGAAAAAATTAGTTTTTTACCATTTTTACACAACAACTTTTGGCTTAAAAGTACGTGATATCAATTAAAATATGGTTTTCATGTATGTATGAATAGATATCATAATAAGTATGGATGCATGAACATGTTATATAATGCACATGACAATTGCATAAAGTGGTAAAACAATGATTGACCAGGGCTTCTTCCTCTAGCCCACTTCAGGTTTTAGGGAAGGCATACTACCCCAAAGAAAGAAATTAAATTACAATTGCCAAAATAATAATAAAAATTAGGAGATCTCCCCTCCAGTCTTATGATCTGGGTAGAGCACACATTCCCCAATAGTAATGAATCCAGACACAATAAATATAGCAAATAACATAAAAGGTACAAAAGCAATTTAAATGCAGTAGCAGAAAAAAGAATCTAACTAAAAGTAACAATAATAATGAAATAATAAAAGAAAATAAAAGTAAATAAGGGTTCAGAGTTTAAGCCATGAAATGACTTACCGACATATCCCTTTGAATGAGAATCAAATCCCATGTCGTTCTCCCTTCTTGTGAAGTATAGGGGGTGTTCTGACAAGAGTGGGGTGGTCTGATGATCAGTAGCAGACCAATTTTATTTTAATCAAATCATTAACCATTAGGCCATTAACCAATTTAGATTTTGATTAATAAAAGTGATTTTGAATGTGATTACCTAATTCATTTTATGCAAATAGATTTTTCAGTAACACATGCCTTAATTAGATTAAAGTGGTTAAAATTAGATTAATTGAATAGATTTTATGCAAACAGTTTTTTTTAGTAACACATGCCTTAATTAGATTAAAGGGCTTAAAATTAGATTTTTATAAAACTTGTCTTAATTCAATATTAAAGGGCTTAAAGTTGTTTGAAAATTAAGAGGAGAGCGATATACTATACTGATTTTACCTTTACTTTGTGGGACTTTGGAATCGGCGGGTCAGAGGGCTTGACAAAACTGGAATGACTCTCCGTTGTGTATGAAGAGCACTGATGCTTGTTTGTCTAAACCAAAACTAGAAGGATTGAACATCTAAATTGGCAGGAACTATGGTGTTTGTTGTGAAATTTTGAAGTCTTTGATTGATTGAATAGGAATTGTGATGCTTAAAAAGTGTTTAGAGGCTTAGAAAATTAGTTTGAGTGCTTTGGAATTCGAAAAAATTGGAACCTAAAATGTTTTATGCAAAATGCACGTGCTTTGCCACAAACGCATGCATTTGTGGTGAAACTCATACATCATTTGGGCCTGATTTGACTCAGTTTTTTAATACCCAAAAAACTGACGCATGGTTTGAATCGTTGGGCTCATATTAATGGGATGAATTTAATAGTGCAAAAATTAGGGTTCACACTCTACTTTAGAACTTAAGATGAGGGATTGTTTTGGACTTAGACTCTCTACACACTTCTTTGTCAAAGTATAGAAGAAGAGTTTATGGTGAAAGAGCTCTTCTTCAAAGATAAACTCCCTCTCACTATTTTAGTGTGGTGTTTGAAATTTTTTCTCTCTAACTCTTAGATAGCTTCTCTTTCTAACTCTTGGAGAAGAAGATGAATAGTTCCAACATTTTTTGTCTTAGGGAAAAAGATGATAACTTATCTTACTTATACCCATACATCTTCTAACTACCTATTCCTTAAATTAAGGAAAAGAATGTTAGAAAGGTAGGTTGCTTTTTCTAGTTGATAATTGACTATTTTACTAGTCAATTAGTAAATTAGATTAAGCACATAATTAGTAGAAATCACTTTAACCCTTGATTAACCATATCTAATATGGATTAAGTTTACATCTCATGTAAAGCTTAATTATTTTGTGTTTGTATAGGGATTTGCATATCAAGAAAAATCAGAAGTCATAGGATTACTTCTTTGTTTATCCAAGTTAATGAATCCTTTCTTGGAGATCATTTATCTCAATATATCACTAATTATGGCCACCACATACCATATACCAATACTTGGATAGCATTAGTATGTAAGTAGTAACAAACCATAGCCACCAATATGCTAGATAACATGTCACCTCAAGTCTAAGGATTATATGCACAATTATAATCTAGATGATAATATATTGACTAGTGCATAAAACCCGTGTATCTACCATTTAGTGTTAGTGTATGACTTACTCATCGCATAATTATGTCCATATGTTGTCACAATATCACATGTCTATAGAATGAGACTCACTACCTCCTTAGCAGCAAGTATCTCATACTTGTCATGGATGACAACAGAGGTGACAGCCTTCAAGATTAATGATGTTCTTACTAATAATCCTATGACCGTGAACTTGCTTTAAAGTCTATTGCAAAAGAGAAACTATCTCTATATTCCTAAACTCTTAGAGAATAGATTCTTTCATATAAAACCTAAGGAACAAATATACATTAATAATTAGAATGAATGGAATCATTAAACTATATATATATATATATATATATATATATATATATATATATATTAAAAGTCATAATGTGATTAAGATTATGAATATATATACAAAGTACATGCTCTAGGGTATATAACCTTAAAAATCTCCCACTTACATTAGAGCTAATCTAGAGCTAATAACTACAATATCTTAGACCCATCCATTCAAGAAGAAAATCTAATTGTTGCTAACTCATAACTTTAGTCAAGGGATCATTTGTATTTTTTATCGACACTATTTTCTACATGGCTACATCTAAGACCCATCCAATGATCTCTCTAATAATATGATATTTCCTTTCAATGTGTTTGGATTTCTGGTGATACCTGGTTTCCTTTGCTTAAGCAATGGCTCCATTTTTATCCCAGTAGAAAGGAACCGATGACTAAATGGAAGGAACCACACTTAGTTCTATTACAACTTTTGAATCCAAATAGTTTCCTTTGGGACATTTGGTACAACAGTACACTCGACTTCTATAGTGGAGTATGCAGTGGTTGATTACTTGGAACTCTTCTAGCAAACTGCTCCTCTATTATAATTGAAAATAAATCCTGAGATAGACTTTCTAACATCCATATCTGACTAGAAGTCAAAATCTGTAAAACCATCAATCCTTAAGTTACCTCCTCCATAAGTAAAAACTAAATTCTTAATCCTTCTTAAGTACTTTAGGATAGCTTTGACCGCAGTCCAGTGATCTAATCCTATATTGGATTTAAACCTACTAGTTAGACTAACAACATACACGATATCTGGCCTAGTACAAAACATAACATACATTAAGCTTCCAATTGTCGAAGCATCTGGAACTTTGACCATATTTTTCTTTTCTTTAGGCGTCTAGGGAGATATCTTCTTAGAAAGGTTGATACCATGCAGTACAAGTAACAATCCCTTCTTGGAATCTATAGTATGTTGAATTTCTTCAACACCCTTTCTAAGTACTAACTTTGGGAAAGACCTAACATTCTCTTTGATCTATCTTTATAGATTTGAATACTATGAATATAGGTGGGTTCTCATAATTCCTTCATAGAGAAGTTAGAGGATAACCATAGTTTTATACTTATGAGCATTCCAATGTCATTTTCGATTAATAAAATCTCATCCACATAGAGTATAGGAAACGTAAGTGTGCTCCCACTAATCTTCTTGTACACACAAGGTTCATCTTCATTTTTTATGAAATTAAACAATTTAATTACCTCATCAAAATGATGATTCCAACTCCTCAAAACCATAAATGGATCTCTTAAGATTGTAAACTTTGGAATGATCCTTAGATTCAAAACCTTTAGATTGTTCCATGAAAATTTTTTCTTCAATGCTTCCATTTAGGAAAGTGATCTTGACATCCATTTGCCAAACCTCATAATCGTAGTGTGATGCTATGGCTAATGAAATCCTAATGGAGTTAACAATGCCTACTAAAGAAAATGTTTCCCTATAGTAAACCCCTTCTCTTTAGCGAAACCCTTTCGCTACAAGCCTTGCCTTAAACTTTTCCAAACTTCCATATGTGCCAATCTTTTTCTTGAAGATCCATTTTGTTCCCTATGGGTACAATACCCTCAGGTGAATCCATAATTTCCCAGACTTAGTTAGCATATATGGAATCCATTGCTGTCGTACCCTCTAACCGTTTAGAAGAATCTATATCGCATATAGCTTCCTCATAAGTAATGGGATCAATATCTTAATCAACTTCCTCATGAATGAACAACTTTTGCATATTTCTATAAAGAAGTCCATATCTCTATGGAAGATGATATACTCTACTAGATCTCTAAGGTATTTGTGTGGATACACTATCAATTGGATTAAGCTCATGGGATTGATTAATACCATTTGATCATTTTGTTAGATTTATTCAAATGAAACTTCATCCAAGATAATCTCCCTTCTTTTTCCACCTTCTTGAAGAAACTCTTTCTCAAGAAATATGACATTCTGGTTAACAATAATTGTTTTCTCAGTGGGAGGATAAAAACAATATCCTAAACCACCATTAAGATATCTAAAAAAACCTTCCTTTAATAGATCTCTTTTCCAACTTATATGTTCTCAGCCTATTAATTTGTGATGGACAACCCCGAATCTTAATGTGCTTAAGACTTGGCTTTCTACAATGCCATATCTCATATGGTGTGGTCAGAATAGATTTAGAAGGGACTCTATTAAGGATGTAAGAAGCTGTCTTGAGTGCAAATCCCCATAAGGAGATAAGAAGGTTGGTATAGCTCATCATGGATCGTACCATATCAAATGGGGTATGATTTCTCCTTTTGGAAATACCATTCAGCTATGGTGAGTCAACTACGATATTATGCCTTGGTCCTTTAAGAAGTTATCAAAATCTATACTTAAATAGTTACCTCCTCAATCTAATCGAAGATTCTTATTACTTTTTCCAATTTATTTCTCAACCTCTTAAATGAATTCTTTGAAATTTTCAAATGATTTATGTTTATGTTTCATCAAATACACATACCCTAACCTCAAAAGATCATCGGTGAATGTGATGAAATATAAATATCCTCCTCTAGCCATTTGAGGAAATGGTCCACTTACATCATTATGTATGGTTTCCAAATTTTCTTTAACTCTTTCCCTTTTTCCCAAAAAGGTAGACCTTGTCATCTTTCCATGAATATAAGACTCATAAGTTGGAGTAGGTTCACTTCCCATATGATCTAGGATCACCATTTTCTCTAACTTTAGAATCCTATCCTCTGATATATGTCCAAGTCTAAGATGCCAAATTAATTTTGAATTATAGTTGGATCTAATTATGCATTAATATGAGTTGTGCTAGAATAAGTTTTGTTATTATCAATATCTAAATAATAAAGACCATCTAATACATAACCCATGCCAACAATTTTATTTTCAAAATAGTTTTCACAAACATTTTTCTTAAATAAAAGTTCATAACCATAAATAGTTAATCAATTAACATAAATAATGTTCATGAAAGCATTAGGTACATATAAGACGTCTTTCAATAACAAAATATGATCTCTGATATCAATAGAAATAGTTCTAATAGCTTTGGTCGCAACACTTGCACCATTGCCTATCTTTAAGACCACCTCTCCCTTATGCAAGCTTCTCTTACTTTTCATTACCTACATAATAGAAGTACAAATGGGAGAACTTACACCACTATTAAGTATCTAACCAATAGATGAACTATATAGCACATTAGAACTAGAATTAGAAATATAACAATTAAAAGATGCTTCATAAGACTTACTCTTTTTCTTGCACTTCTTCTTCTTACCCTTTTAGGACTCCAAGAACCTTGGGAAATTTCTTTTCCAATGTCTAACCTCATCGTAATGGAAACACTTGCCTTTACTTTCTGAAGCTTCTTCTATGGACTTGTCCTTAGTTATCCCACCCGTGGGTTTGAGAGCAACAACCTTATTCTTGTTCTTCTTCTTAGTCTTACTTAAAGGAGAAGATTCCATAAGAATGACTTCTTTCCCTTTACCCACATCCAT
>CAOJBK014575896.1:0-11619 GCA_948294925.1 Codiaeum variegatum | reverse complement strand
TGCACTTTTCTCTTACTAACATATTGAGAGGGTGGTTGCCAAAACCTAAAAGAGAGCTTCCTATTCTGATATTAATATTGTACTTTTATAGTACTTAGGTGTCAAGTATGGATTGGCCAATTTTTACCATGTTAATATAAGTTAGATAGATGCCAAGATACAAACATTTGTATTTTCTACAAATTTTGGATAGAAAGATGAAAGAATTAGACTTTGAAAGCATCTTCAAAGTTATTGATCTTTCTCTTATCTTTCCAAGGGTACCTGAAGCACTCAATTCTAACATTTATAGCTTTAGTTATGTGTAAAATACAAAAAAACATTCAAACCCATCAAATTTCTGCATAACTAATAGAACCTTAAGTGGCTCCCACATGGTTTGCCATTCAAGCCATAAGCCAGACCATTTTAAAAGCTCAAAAAAGCTTTGGACCTCCGAAAGGACATATTTTTCTAGCAGTTTAACCCCTTACCTCACGGGTTGGCTCACATGCCGTAAGTAAGGTTTTCTAATAATTTTTATGTCATTTTTCACTTTTTTTTCAATGCCCTAAGTAGTATAATCCAATAGAACTCAAACCATGGCTATAAAGACTCTAGATTCCTAAAAATAACTGAAACACATGCTTAAACTAATAAATTAAACTCAATTTGATAACACAATCATGAAGAACTAGGGGCAAAAATAAATGCAAAATAACAATAATCAAATGTTCATAAAGGGGGATCACTGAGCACAGATGTTAGATGATACTACTTATATTTCAAGATGGGAAAGCATCTAAACATGCATTTATTATGAGCAACAAAATTAGGACTAGGATAGAGTACCTATACCAAGATATCTTTTAATATTGCAAATTTGCTCTTCTGGTAGGGGCTTAGTCAGGATGTCTACTAGTTGTTGATTGGATGTCACAAATTCCAGTTGGATGTCACTCTTTTGGATGTGATCTTGAATAAAGTGGTGACAAATCTCAATATGCTTTGTTCTTGATTGTTGGAGTGGATTTTTAGACAAATTGATGGCACTGTGCTATCGTATTTAATATAAACTTCTTTGAACTTTATGCCATAATCCTTCAACTGCCTATTCATCCATAAGATATGAGTAACACTAGCTAGATGAAACATATTTAGCTTTAGTGGTAGAGATAGCTACAGATGTTTACTTTTTGCTATACCTAGATATTAGGCAATTCCCCAAGAACTGGCAGGTTCCATATGTTCTTTTTTCTAAAAATTCTACTACATGTATAGTCAGCATCACTATATCCAACAAGCTCAAGATAATTGTATTTAAGATACCATAGACCTAAATCTCTAGTTCCACTAAGGTATCTAAAGATACACTTTACAATAATTGACTGTGACCCCTTTCAATCCACTCAAAATTTGACACACAAATAAACACTAAAATGGATGTTAGGTTTAGAAGCAATTAGATATAAAAGAGATCTAATCTAACCCCTATACAGCTTCATGTCCATGGATTTTTTAGATTCATCCTTGTCTAACTTTGTTAAAGGACTGATAAGTACGCTAATACACATTGGATCTCCCATTCTAAACTTCTTTATATTAGGGTAGTATGACCTAGAGCATGTACATTGTATGTATATTTGTAATCTTAATCCCATTATGGATTTTAATATATAGATTTAGTTTAATGGTACCTTTCATTTTAGTGATTAATGTATATATGTTCAACAAGTCTTATGTGAGAGAATCTACTCTCAAAAAGTTTAGGAATATGGAGACATATTCTCTTTGCCATAGACTTTAAAGCAAGTTCATGGTCATAGGTTTATTGGTAGGAAAGTCATTAATCTGGAAGACCGTCACCTCTGTTGTCATCCATGGCAAGTATGAGATAGTGCTGTGGAGGTAGTGAGTCTCATGCTATAGACATGTGATGTCATAAGAACACATGGACATTCTCATGTGATGAGTAAGTCGAACGGTGACACTATATGATGGATACATAAGTTTTATCCACTAGTCAATATCTTATCATCTAGATCATAATTGCGCATATAATCCTTTGACTTGAGGTGATATGTTATCTAGCATATTGGTGGCTATGGTTTGTTACTACTTACATACCGATGCTATCCAAGTATTAGTATATGGCATGTGGTTGCCATAATTAGCAATATGTTAAGATAAATGCTCTCCATGAAAGGATTCATTAACTTGGATAAACAAGGAAGGAATCCTATGACTTCTAGTTATTCTTAATACTCAAATCCTTGACCAAGGTAGTTAAGATTCACTAGAAAGAGTTTCTAATAGGAATCGATTTATCGAGAACTAAACTGGATAGAAGTCATATTATCTGGCATATAAGGTTTGACTATTCCATGACCCTAGCTAAGATCGAGAATCTGTAATAAAGGGATTCGAGTGCATGGTAATTATGATTAAAAGGTCCATGCAATGTCAGGGATACGATCATTCACATTCATTTCTAATTAGGTAGTCATGATATGCTATGCTAGGTACCACACTCAACTTATGGGACTAAGTGTGCAATGGGATTACACACTTGGTAGAAAGAAAAGAGTTTTTTTTATCCCATTGCTAATTAAAACATGGACCTAGTAAGTCACACACCATAAAATAATTTCCATGGCTTATAATTAAATCATACTAATAATTGGTTAAAGAGTTTAATTAATTATTAATGATGATTAAATTGAACTTGAAATTAAATTTATAAAGACCCTGTCATATCTTAAAGGTTAATTCATAAAGGAATTAATTCAATTATGTCATTATTTGTATTAGATACAAATGGGTATGACTAATTGTAATGGTTTTGGACAAATAAAAAAATAATTAGGCTTAATCATAAGATGATTAACCTAATCCACATTAGATATGGGTAATTAGGGATTAAGAAGAGTTCCTAGTAATTATGTCTTAGTGTTATTTGACTAATAATTTCCTATTCAAATTGTCAATTAGTCAAATAGACACATTTCCTATTCTCCTCTTTAAATTAAGGAAAAGTGAGAATAGATTGTTGGTATAAGAGCTTTTAGGATCTCTAATTTTCCTTAAATGATTTGAAGTAATCACTATTCATCTTCTTCCTCTATCATCTTCTCTAAGAGTTAGAGAGAGAAACTCTCTAAGAGTTAGAGATAGAAAGTTGAAACACCACACATAGAGAGATTTGAGTTTGTTCCTAAAGAAGAGTTCTTCAACTACAAACTCTTCTTCTATATCTTTATAAAAGAGAGTATGGAGAGTTCAAAGTCCAAATCAATCCCTACATCTCAAGTTCACAAGTAGAGAAGCAAGAACAAAGTGTTTTTAGGCAACCAAAGAGAGGCGGTTCAAGTTTCTTGAAGAGGCAATGAGATCAAGCCTTAAGAAGGCTTCAGTGTGATTTGAGCTAGAGGCTTCACATTTGAGGAGTGTAACGAAGAAGGGAGTTAAGGTATTTGATACTTCTATTCCTCTCCTTGGTTATAATTGTGTTTTACACAATAATTTCCTAAAGTATCCATTATCAAAGTTATGGGTCCAAATTAAGGTTTAGGCATTTATCAAAGAGTTTGATAAATGGCCAAAACATCTATGTTAAAAGAGTTTTAACATAGAACTAAATTTTAGAAAAGTTTTGAAAATAAAAAATCGAATCTCCTCGATTTATGAATTTTTTGCTTCCGCTACACAACTCATAATTTTTCCTTCAAGTGGTATCAGAGCCACCCAATTTTTATACAGAATTAAGGTTTGTCAAGGGCATACAGTTGTATGGGTTCACCCATATGACCACATGCTATTGTTGGACTTGCTCCCTAAATATCTACGCTAGCATATGATTGTATGGTCCTTAAGGGATTATTTCCTATGCCATAGCACTAGCATGTGCCCATATAGAACTATCTTAGTATGGTCATATAGAGTTGTCCATACACCCATTTAGGCAGAACCTGTGCAACCATATGCTACCTCAATAGCTTGGATTGGTAATTAATCATCACATATTAGTATATAAGAGTTATATATTGATGTAATGTGGTGGTCTTGGCATGTATGGATGATCATGGACACATCTCATCCATACTAGCCTGAAAGTGGAATACCTTATCAACATGATCCCAAAATTGTACGCAATCATTCAAAAATTCCCAATCAATCTTAACACCCCTAAGATTTGGTAAATCTGACATACCAAACTTCCCGAGGTTGATTCTTTACACTTTGTTCAGTGTCAAACACCATCCATGCATCACATGGATGAAAAAGGGCTCCATGTTATGGGCAAAAAGAAAAAAACTGACTTTTTCAACAAATTAAATTTCCTCCCCAGTGATTTTCTAACTCAAAAATTGTTTCCCATACCTCTATTTATAGTGGCACAAAATCGAGGTAGAAAAATAGAGTTCGGAAGGCTAGACGTGCAAAACGAGATAAAATGCACACGATTCATCTAAAATGCATGCATTTTAGCCAAAATGCATGCATTTTGGCTGAAACGCCTGATTTTAGCAACAAACGCATGTGTTCGTATTGAAAACACATCCGTGAATGGGCAAACGCATGTGTTGGCTGCCATGTGTCGAGTGCTAGCCCGGCTCTTCAAAACGATCTGTTTCGACTCGATCCGATTCTATTTTCACTTGATGTTTTATCCCAAATATTTTCAAATCAAATTTTCTAAGTAAAATCTTTCTAAAAATGAGAAGAAAAAATGAAAACAAATCAAATTTTTTGTAAAAATTAAATTTTAAAGTGCAATACTAAAACTGGATTATTTTTACAATAAAACCCATAACTAGGGCCTAAACACAGTCTACATATAGGAATAGGTCTTGAATCATCCTTCATCTTAGGCTAGTCACGTCCTCTTCCACGAAATCAGCTCGTGCACTACGTCGTCTGACGACCCTTCATTATCATCTAGTCCTTATAATACTAATCTCCGAGAGTGAGGTGCTCAAATGGTACATTTCCCTCTGATGGTTATCTACATCGAAACCATATAATAAATCGAGAACCTTTAAGGGTTTTAGACAGAAGACAGAAACTATAAAAAAATTAAACTACTACTAAAATAAAGGCCAAAGAAACATATTGTATCCAGGAGCTAACTGAAATCTACTTTGGCAACATTCGATAGATAATCATGGCTGAAATGCATAATTTGGCTAATGCCTGACACATCATTATAAGTAACACTGTCGGTGATCTGGGGTAGCTCATGCCAAAGCTAACTAGTACTAGCTGGAGCACCAGATGAAGAAGCACCCATACCTAAAAAGCTAAGACTATGAGGTATAGCCTGACATCTCCCCCCACTATTAGGTCTCTGCCTCGCTGTCGTAGCACCTCCTCTCTAAGAATGCTCGTACTCAAAATGAAATAGAGGCATCTTAACCATCAGGCAAGATGTCACAAAGTCTAGATAAGAGACATCTATCAGTAAGTAGTCCTCCCGAGCTCTCCCAACTCATCAATAGGCCTGAAAGGCACCAAACATCTTCTCTATCATCTGTATAGGAGGGTTAGTAAGCATAACCCTTACCTCGGTTGACTGAGCCATCACTCACTCCCCGAGGAAGAACTCCATCGAGGAAGTTGAACAAAGCAAAATCCACCTCGAAGTGGTGGTAACCCCAACAGCATCTGGATCCATACCCTTAAGTTGGATCATATAGAAAGGTCTCCAGATGACCTAATGGTACCATAATGATAGTGAATCAGAAATCCATCATTTAGAATGGGTAAAATTTTTCAGAACACACCTGAGTCAAATTCGCTAAAATGCATCGATAGTTAGTGAAGAAAGGGGGATCCTGATAACGTAGCCAAGACTCTTAGCACCAGATCCTCCCTAATGGAAATTAGAGCTCACTCTTGGTCATGATGCTAGGGACAGTGGCCCCAAAATTAAAAAAGGCCCAAAGGTACAAAAAGAAAAATACAAAATCAGTAAAGTCAGCAAGAAGCAAACAAAAAGATAAAAGGGTAATATTGACCTCCTACACAATAGTAGTCGATGTGATAGTAGCCTGAAGAGTATCAGATAAAACACCCATCCCTCTATAAGCCATGGCCAAAGTAGCTCCAGCCCAATCATACTCTGCTAGATCTCCTAGGTCCTTCAGAGAAGCTAGGATCTTCAAATCTACCCAGCCGACCTCATTATACGGAAATATGGTCGATATAATGATCAAAAGGCAAACTCTAGCACACTGGTCAACAGTGTTGTGTACTAGGTTCATCCTAGACAATAGGTCCAGTAAAATCACTCCTAGAAATCAGACCATAAGTGTTGCAGTCCAATCGCTCACCTAGCACGTTACTGAACTCGTGGTGCTATCGCGGCTCCACATTGAAGACAATTGTCCTTCACCCAAAGCACATCCCAGTCATCATCATCTCCTTCATCAGTAAATGAAAAGTATTGGTGGTTCACCACCATCTCTTAGCTAAGGCATAAATCAGGTTCCTATCTGGGGAACAACTCACATCTAGGCTCAGCCAGGCTCTCAAGTGTGATAAAGTGACAAGTTGGGTGACATCCTCATGAGCAGCCAGAAAAGTAATCACATTGCCCAAGCATGATCTACCACTCCTCTGGCTATAATTGCCATCCTACAGGTGAGCACTCCAATCTCAGTTTCAATTCCCATTTCATTACTAACTCTATTTTTGTTTTTAGCATAAAAATAAAATGAGAGTGAAAAATAAAATAGCCTTGCCGTAAAAAAATCGATACAAAAAAATAAGAACGACATAAGAAAATACATACCATAGGGAATCTGAACCAGCTAACATGCATCAAATGGTTCTCTAATAGATTCAGATTTATGGGAGTGTATGGATGCGGTCTATCCATCATCAAATGGTATGTAGTGTCCCACTTTGGTAGTGACACTACAGTAGACGACTCATCAGTCGAGTTAGATACCTCGCTAAATAACTCCTCCTCAGTAACACTAAACTGAGGATTATCAATAATGTCGTCTAATGAAGGAGCAATAAAATTTGGAATCGATTCCCTCTCAAATAACGCACTCAAACATGCAAACATGTCTTCCTCCTCTTCGATAATGTCAACCAGTATAATAAAAAGCTTCTCACTAAACTAGAAAAGTAGAAGGAGATACTTTGGGAGAAAATGTAAGAAAACTTTAAGTTATAAGTTGGAAATCAGATTCCAACCCCTTTTAAAGGTAAAACTCTCATCCACTGCATTAAATGTGTTCACACCTAGCAATCACATTCCCACTGACACGATTGCTAAGGCAGGTAGCTGTGAACCCTCATTTTTTACCATTGCATTTGACCCGTTAATATGAGTCCAACGGATCTAACCGGGCTCAAATTGGACTTCAAATGGACCTAGAAAATCTAAAAATCGAATCGAATTAAACCAATTTAGACCCAAAAACCCAAGCCTAAATGCATGTGCTACACACCGCACACATGGGTCTACAGGGTCACACATGCATTAGGAGCCTCACACATGTGTTAGGATCAAAATGCTTGCATTTTGTTTTAAACACACATGTTTTGGCCCCTTTAGGGTTTCTATCATGAATCCCTATAAAACTAACTTTTCATAATAGTTTCAAGTTCCATACTTTTTTACATCAGTTTCCCAATTTTCAAACCCTCCAAAATAGTTTTCCTAAGCCTCTAAACACTCCAAAATGAATCCTAAACACAATAATTTTAGTTCAATTATTTCAAGATTTTATTTTTACACTACAATCATCTTAATTCAAGTCATTTTAGACACTCAATCTAACTCATTCCTATTTGGTCATACAGACTCTAGTACTCTCCGAACATAATGAAAACATATTCTGGTTTTCTTAAGCCTTTTGATCCACCAATTCCAAAACTACCAAAGCAAAGGTAGTATTAGTATAGTATACTCTTTTTCTCTTAACTACTAATTATTTTAAGGCCTTTTAACACTAATTTAAGTCATGTTTATCATAACTCATTTTTAAGCCCTTTAATACTGAATTAAGGCATCTTTATGGAGAATCAATTTTCATAAACTAAAATTGATCGAATAATAAAATGAACTTAGGTAATCATATTCAAAAAAACATTTTTCATTAATAAAAAATAATAATTGATTAACAGCCTAATGGTTGACTATTTTCTAAAACTAAATCCGGCTAACTACTGAACACCAAACCACCCACTATTGTCAGAACAGCCCCCACCCTTCACAAAAAGGGAGAACAACATGGGGTTTGATTCCCATTTAAAGGGATACGCTAGTAAGCCATTCATGGATTTAACTCAAAATTTGTATTTTTTTTGTTATTATTGTTCTTGGTGTTTGGTTGTTTTATTTACTGTTATTTTTACACAATTCTTCATTATTATATTTTGTATTATTGATATATTGTGTATGGATTCACTTTGGGGAACGTGTGCTCCTCCCAAATCATAAGACTAGAAGGGAGATCCCTTGAATTTTTATCATTATTTTGGAATTGTAATTTAATTGCTTCCTTTAGGGTGATGAGCCTTCCCTAGAACCTGAAGAGGGCTAGAGGAAGGACCCTTAGTCAATTTCCTATTTTATTGCTTTATGCAATTGTCATCTGCATCTTAACATGTTCATGCATCCATATTGTATACCTGATCATGCATACACAAAAATCAAATTTTGACCGAATTCACATAATTTTCAAGCCAAAATAAGTTATGTAAAAAATGGTAAAAAACTATTTTTCTCATAAATGTTTTTCTGATCACGAATCCCCATACCCCCTTTGGTTCCAAAAAAGAACAACTTTTTCAATTGGGAAGAATACATTATTTTTCTAAAATGGAGTTTGTTTTCAAAAGGTTTCTTGATTGCTTTAGAAAATTATTTTTCTTAAAGTATTAGGTGGAGACTCTAAACACTAATCACACCATTTACATGTCAACGGACACATGTGGATGCACAAATGTGGGAACTTGACCATAATTTGTGATAACATGTACAATCTGACTCCTACTAGTGAGTTTCCTTGGGCTTAACTAAATTTGGAGTGCAAATCCTACAGGCCAGTCAAATGAGGCCTCGTAGCTGGCGACTCCACTGCAGACATTTGGAAAACTGATTAAAACCTTGAATGGATTTATTTTCAAAAAAATAAATTTTGGCTTGACATTATATGAATGTATGTTTCATACATCACTTCACATGCTCTAGTATACTAGGAAACCCTGGATAGAGAGTAACACCAAGTGAGCTTCCTTCCTTAGGGCTGCTTTGTCGATAGTGAAATCATCCAACTCTGAGATATACCCTTCGATCCTTTCGGTTAGGATAATGAGTCGTACGTACTGCCAAACTCATGTGAGCCTCCTTAGTTCATATATGGTTTGGTATATCACACCTCATGTCATTGGGGAATCGCTAAACTACCTAACCATCATATAATAATTAGAGTTGACCCTAGGTCACATGTACTGTAATAACTCTAATACTACTATCATCATGAAACCTTTTTCACTCATGCATATATGCATCATGACATTTAAAACACTAAAGTTGTACATTATTTCAGACAATACCTTAAAACCTTTTAAACACCTATCTTCCTTACAAAATTACATGCCTACTACTCAGTTTACCCTTTCTTTTAAATGAGTTGATACTCAATTCCTTTTCCCTTTTTCTAAAGTTCACCGTGTCTACTAGAGATATCCCACCTGCCAATAATATCAGCTGTGAGGCCTCGTCCGACCAGCCCACGAGATTTCCCCACATGCCCCTACGAGCTCTGAATTTGCTTAATCTCGAGGAAATCGACTTCTGGGAGTTGAATTATGCATGGCATTGGGAATTGTGATTGGGTTTCCACATTTTTCCATCCACATGGGTCCGTTTCTGTGCACGTGGTGTGATTTGTGTGTAGAGTCCCCACCAAAAACTTTAAGAAAAATGATTTTCTAATGCAATCAAGAAACCTTTTGAAAATATACTCCATTTTAGAAAAATTATGTTTTCTTCCCAATTGGAAAATATGTTCTTTTTTGGAACCAATGGAGGTTCGGGGATTCATGATCCAAAAGAAATTTTATGAGAAAAATAGTTTTTTACCATTTTTTACATAACATCTTTTAGCTTGAAAATTATGTGATTTCGGTCAAAATTTGGTTTTCGTGTATGCATGATCAGGTATTCAATATGGATGAATGAACTTGTTAAAATGCTTATGACAATCGCATAAAGCTGTAAAATAGGAAATTGACCAAAGGTACTTCCTGTAGTCTACTTCAGGTTCTAGGGAAGGCACATCACCCTAAAAGAAGAAATTAAATTACAATTCCAAAACAATGATAAAAGTCAGGCGATCACCCCTTCAGTCTTATGATATGGAAGGAGTACACGTTCCCTAAATTTAATCCATACATAATATAGCAATGGTACGAAACATAATAATGAAGAATAGTATAAAAATAACTATAAATAAAAGAACTAAATAGCAAGAACAATAATAACAAAAAAATGAAAATTTGGAGTTGAAACCATGAATGGTTTGTCGACATATTCCTTTGACTGGGAATCAAATCCGATGTTGTTCTCCCTTCTTGCGAAGGGTAGGGGCTGTTCTGACAACATCGGGTGGTTTGGTGTTCAATAGCTAGCCAATTTTAGTTTTATAAAACAATCAACCATTAGGCTGTTAATCAATTCTAATTTTTTATTAATGAGAAATGATTTTTTAAATATGATTACCCAAGTTCATTTTTGGGTTAGGTCGATTTTAATTTATGACAACTAATTCACCAAAAACGTGCCTTAATTCAGTATTAAAGGGCTTAAAATGAGTTCTGATAAACATGCCTTAAATCAGTGTTAAAGGGCTTAAAATAATTAGTAGTTAACTAAAAAGGAGTATACTGTACCAATACTACCTTTTCTTTGTGAAGTTTTAGAATTGGCAGATTGGAAGGCTTGAGAAAACTAGAACTAGTGACTGTTGTGTTCGGAGAGTACTAGAGTCTCTATGTCTAAAATGGAATGAGCTGGACTGAGCCTCTACACTACTAGAAGGTGACTTAGTCCTCAATGAGATCATGCAAGTTGTGCAAGACCCTCAAGGGAAATTCAAACCTCTTTGGAGTGAACCATACATAATCAAAAAGATCATGTCAGGTGGAGGCGTCATGCTGATGGACGCCAATGATAATGAATTCAACCATCCAACCAATCTTGATCAACTCAGAAAGTACTTTATGTAGTGTTCTTGTTGTATGAGCATGCATTCATGCATCATATTACCAAACAAGAACTACATGGACTTGATTCTCCAAAAAATATCATGTACTTAAAATTTTAAAATATCTTTTGTAAGAAGATACGTAGGCAATGTTTATAGGCACGGTCCAAATCATTCAATAAAAACTAATGTTTCACTCTCATTCTCATTTGGGCTCTTTAACAATGCATGCAATAGTTAAAAAGAATAAATAAGCAAATCGAAAAAAGAATGAAACTCGCTAAGCAGAAAACCCAAACGGGTGGCTTAGGCAAATTTTAGGGTACATCCTGCTAGACTTAAAAAAAAAAGGGAGTCTAGGTAAAAATCAAGGCAGCTCGCTAAGTTGAAAACCCAAAAAGGACGACTTAGG
>CAOJBK014575538.1:0-14334 GCA_948294925.1 Codiaeum variegatum | reverse complement strand
CCTCAGAGCTTGATTTTTCGCTCCATTTTGACGCATTTTCTTCGTCTTTCGAGCCTGAACCTTGAACTAGTTCCTCCGAGCTTCGGAATGCAATTAATTACTTAGAAATTGCTGAAAAACACTATAACAAATAAATTAAATTCAATTTAATAAGTAAAATCATTAAGAATATGGGAGAAAATAATGTATAATTTGCTAGTTATCATATTCCCAAGTCAGCTTTCGAGAATCGTCTAATTCTACAAACCACTTGAGAGTCGTATTAGTAAGTGACTGTTGGAAAATTTGAGCAAGGAGTTTGCCTTCCAAACCCAAAGGATGAAGTGCACCATCATAGGTGGTGCCATCGAATTTCTCAAACACTAGCATCTAAAACTTGGGAGGTAGCCTTATATTAGGAATTAGGTTGAGAAACTTGACATCAATCACATCATCCCTCTTCTTGACTGCATTGAGAGTTTTTCGCATCTCCTCATACTTCTAAACCATAGTTTTCAGCAGTGGATGGTCTTGGATTTGGAAAGGATCCGCGGGAGGGGCAGTTGGTGTAGCAGCTTCACGGTCAATTGGTGGAGGCAGGGTGATCACATCTTCAGTTACTGGCTCTTTCCCAGAATTAAAGGAAGTGGATGCATGGTTGACTAGTTGGACCCCAACTTGAGCTATCATGGCTTAGACCTTACCCAGGATTATCTGCTCTTGGGCATGCATCATGGCAGCCACAGTCTTTTGTTGCTTCTTGATAGCATCATCTTGTTTCTTTAAGATTTTAGCTAGCATAACAGCAATGTCAGTTGGTAGAGCATTGGGATCAACAACATTGGGAATTGGTTGGAACCATCTCTAGTGTTGGACATGATGACCTTTGGACAAAAAAGACAGAGTATCATCTTTTGAGAAAATAGGGCTAATAGTAGGCATGTTTGCATGTGAAGGGTAGGTTTTGGAGAACTAATTTCTAGAATAGTTCAGCTGGTTTAAGTTTTTTTTATGTAGTGATGCATGTATGCATGAATGAAAATGGTTTCATGATGACGTATAGATAATCAAAGGTTTAGGGTACATGGGATCTAAGGTCAACTCTAATCATTACATGAGAGTTTGGTGGTTTGAAGGGTTCCCAATAGACTAGAGGTGAGATATATCTAACCAGATATGAATCAAAGAGATTCGCATGGGTCCAACAGCTACATGAAACCTCATTATCCCAGCCAAAAGGATCAGTTGGTACGTCTTGGGGTGGGTGATTTCACTATCAGCAAAACAATCCTAAAGAGAGAAGCTCACTCGATGTTACTTTTCTACTCGTGTTTGGCTAGAGATAGGGGTGTATGTGAAATGATGCATGAAACCAATTCCATTTAAAGTTAAGCTAAAATTATTTTTATATAACATAGTCCACTTAGTTTTTATCAGTTTCAAAATGTCCCTTGTGGAGTTGCCAGCTACGAGGCCCCGTCCAAACTGCAGGTCGCCAGGGTGCCTTGGGCGTCTTGTGACCTAAGGAAATCGACCGCGTGGGGTTGAATTATGCATGGCATCAAGTTTTGACAAGTCTCACTTTGGGTGAACCCTTTATGGACCCATTGGGTGTGAATGTGAACTGCCACCTTGTGGTTTATGATTTAATTTATATGCTTTGATTGGTTGTTTGGAATCAAGTTAAAACAAGTTTTGACAATGTGTTGATAGTTGACAATCTTGATTAAGTTGTGTTTTCTATCAAATTTTTTTCAAAAGTAGCTATTCTTATAGGCCATTGTCTCAATTTTCCTAGTTGGTGACTAAATTTTAAGTTTGGAAATCATAAGTAAATAGTTTCTTTGATATTATGACATAGTTGAAATTCAAAGTTTTTGTTAAAATTTTGAGCATTGTGGATTCTTTGTGAATGGTTAAGGTTTTAGCAAACATCTATAGTAATCTTAGGCATTTAATGACACATTTTTGAAATAGCATGCATGGATTGTAAATAAATAAAAAGTTTGCATTAAAAATAACGAGTTTTGAAAATAAATTCATATTCTTCTTATTCCAGTTTTGTGCAAAGAAAAATAAAAAATGGAACTATGAATAGTGTCAGTAGCCGACCGATGTTTGTAATTAGCTAAATAACTGGGGATCGACACCACTAAGTGTTTACTTTCACATTAAAAGGCTAATGAAGTAATCAGTTAATTCAGATTCCTTGAAGTGAATAAAGCAAAAAAAAAAGTATGCATGAACTTAAAGTTTAAAATTTGCATGATATGTGTGTTGTTTTCAAAAAGGTTGATTTGGTTCCTAAGCATGAAAATTTTCATTTGCTTGGTTTTAACTCTGTATAATTGAAATTGTTGAAATTGATCTCTGGATTTGAGATTTAGTTAGTTAATTGAGAAGATTTTAACCTTGATCTATTTAAATAGCTATTATAAATGCATTGTCAATATTCTATTTTGCTTGAGGACAAGCAAAGGCTTAAGTTTGGGGGAGTTGTTATGGGTGCATACTTTATATATTTTTCCCTTGTATGGAGCTAAAGATGAGGTTCTTGAATAAACGGAGATGGAAGGGGCAATTTTTGGAAGGATTTAAGGTTCAAGTCCCCTGTGGTAAATAATTTTGATATAGCCGTACAGATGCGTTTGTCCCATACGCCTTACTAAGCTGAAACGTATCAGGTGTGCAGGGTCGTACCAAATCATGTTTGGGTCGTACATGTGAGTTTGGGCTATATGCGTTGCTGGACTAAAATGGAACTTCTATATGGGGTGAGAGAGTCTGTACGACCCATACAAAGTTGTTTGGGCCATACATGTGTATTTTTCTAGTAATATAAAAATGTGCTTTTTTGCTATTTTGGTTATCAATTCTGTACTTATCAGAGAATTTAGAGATAGATTCTTTGGTTTTAGGGTTTTGACCCAATTTCTTCATTGGGAATTCTTGTATGGAGATATTAATCATGTTACCCATAAGTTTTAATGTTAGTTTATTGAGTTTTGAATCAATAATGAGCTAAATTTTTCATTGTTTAGAAATTAAGCATGAAGTAGTCATGATATGGATCAAGTGAATGGCTCTTTTGATTTTGCCAAACTTTTGCTTGATTGAATTGATTTAATGATTATAAACTATTGTTTGATCCCCAATTAGTTTGATTAAAAGTTTGGGTGATGGAGCGATAATGAAAATCCAAATCCAGAACTATTCAATTAAGATTCTAAAATGAATTACAAATATAAGTTTTAGGATTAAATTTAATAATTGATGCATATTTTCTCCAAATTACTTCTATGAATGTGATTATTAGTAAAATAAGCTCTAGTGGATTATTGTATTAAAAATTGGATCGTTTGACATGATTAGTTGACCCGATTATGAAAGTTTATAGACAATTGACTATGAATTGTTAGATCTCTAAATTCATTCATATCATTGCATAACAACATCTTTACTTACTTTTAATTTAATTACTTATTTACTTTTCAAAATTCAAACTCCTTTTACTATTAATTGCAACTGGCGAAAAAAATAATAACCTAACGGTTCCATGAAAAATAAGACCTTGAATCCTTAATTTATACTATAATAGTTTGTATGCTTGTTATTCCTATTGGATAATATATTTTGGGACAAACATAAGTCATGTGTCAATTTTTTTGCCGATAAGTATTGACATGTAAATTGGCACGTCGGTTCAAATTGACATGTCATTATGCTACATTATCATTTAATTTTAATTATTTTTGAAAATAAATTTTTATTAAAATAAGTTAAAATTTGAAAACTAAAAACCATATAGCGAATCAAATGATGACGGCTGGACACCACTGAAAATTAAAAAACTAATGTTATATTATTGATTTTGCAGAGGTTATGAGAGACGTGGAGAAGGAGAAGAAGAAGAAGAAATGGATGTCGATGTTGATATTGAAGACAAAGAAAACATTAGGCTACCATTTAAACATTGGAAATATAATTTGGAGAATCCAAATTGTTTAAGAGAACAACAATCCCCTTTAGCAGAGATCGACATCTCGTCTTTCTGGCGACCGGATTTGAATTGCGGTACATGATCAGGGGAAGCTTAAGGTTCTGTTTGAAGGGGTTCCAATGGATAGATTAAATGGGCCTTGTGAACGATGTGGTGGGTTTCGATTTGTGCTTTGTTTCAATTGCAATGGAAGCCATAGAGTTGTTGAAGAGAATGAGATGTACAGGAATTGCTAGGTTTTTAATGAGAACGGTCTCATAATTTGTCATCTTTGTTTTTAAAGATAAAAGTGTTTTTTTCCTTGTGATTTTGATTTTTTTGTTTGGGGATGTTCATAAATCATTCTTCTCATTTTTAAAATTGTAATGCTCTTGAAATAGAAGATGGAATCAGTGAAAGTAGCAGCCGGAGGTGGTGGATAGGGAGAAGAAGGGTGGAGCAGGTGGAGTAGTTGGTTACACGTGTCAACATTTGATTGGTTATAGAATTTTTAGTTTTCATATTTTTAATTTATTTTTATAAAAATTTATTTTCAAAAATAATTAACATGAGAGGTTGATAGGGCGTGATAATATGTCATTTTGAACAGACACATACTTGTCGATAAAAAATTGACATGTGACCTATCATGTCAATTTTTTCTGCAAATAAGTGTTCTAGTGATTAGTCGGTAAAAGAAATATTAAACCTTAATAATCAATTTAAAAAAAAAAAGAAAAGAGTGTTAATGGCCATAATAGAATTAGATAACACACCTGATCAGAGAAGCCACAACTTAAGGCCAAATAATCGTTTAGCCCCTATCTGATGCAATTTTCGAAAAGGGCGGGAGAGCTGCAAAATCCAAAAATATCACACTAATATTTAAAACTATGTAATGTCAAATTTTCTATGCTAATAGTCTTTTGGAGGCTGCTTATTTCTAAACTGTTAATATAATTTTATTGATTCATCTGAATAAGCATGATGGGTCATTTAATAACAATCTTCATTGCCAAATACACGACAACCGTTTCAGAATTAAGAAATGGATTGAGAAGGAAGTGAATTAATTTGAAAATTGAGAAAAATAATGAGTAGAGGAGAGAGAGAGAGTTTCATGATTTTAGTAGAATGGGAAAGGTTTTTTTTCCTAAAACTGTCATAATGGGAAGTTAAAGAGAAGAGGGAACGTGCAAGTTTGCAGTCACGACTCCTATTTTTACTCCAACTCAAATTTGGAGTCCCTTATTACCATACCCCAATCTGCCGCCGCTGAGCTGGTTTGAGGTTTTTGCTGTGGGAGTTCTTCTTTGCCTATGTTCGTCTTCGCTTCCAGGTAATTGCCATTTAAGCAGCAAAATTGGTTTGGGTTGTGTTTCCTTTGCTATTCTTATCTTGTGATTTTGTGGTTTTAGTGGCTGTTCCAGAAGCTTAGAAGGAGTGGCAATTTTGGACACCTTTAAAAATTCTGGATTTTGTGACTCAACTATAACAGAGGTAATTTCAAACCTGTACTAAAAATCAGCAGTAGCCAGATTTGATTACCCTTAACTTTTTTGCTCAAGTCCTTTTGCAATATGAAAGTGTTTGTGATGGTTTTGTGGCTTTGTTTAGTTCTGGATTTGATTGCATAGCAGATTCCAAATCTAATTTCATTCTATTCAAAATTAACTAGCATAGTTCATGCAAAGAACCCTGTACCTTGACACTATTATTCTCCTCGTTAATAATCCTTCTAGTCTTCACTTTTCAGTCTGCTCCCTGCCCTCATCCACTGTCACCACGATGGCTGAAACCTTCTACCAAGGCAGCAAAAGGCGGCAGACAGCAAATCGTGAGAGTTTTGGAATTGAAAATCTTCTGCTAGAGGTAATGTATGACATACTATCAAGATTACCCATCTGTTCTATTATTAAATTGGAGTGTGTTTGTAAAGCTAGGCGATCTTTAACTCAAAACCCTAATTTCTTAACTTTCTTTCTTCTACACTTACCAAGAACAATCCTTGTCTGATCCTTCACTGTGATTTACCCATTAGAAACCAGCTTTATTTCATCAATTTGGCTGTTCCAAATGACGTTAAGCGAATCGACAGCTGGTTGTGGTCTATTTTACTGGAATTTGATGTGGTTGGTTGTAATGTTTTGCTCTTTTTAGGTGATTCATTGTTTAAACACAATATTTATTATGTGTAAAATTACAATAAATTTGATAAATATTTTATAAATTAAATATAAGTATTGTTTGTAATTTAAAATAAATTTAATAAACATTTAAAAAAATAAAAATAAATGTAATTTATATCTCGAATTGAAAATTTAATACAAAAAATATGAATTGATTTATTATAATTTATAAACATTAGAAATAATAAAAAATTACTCCAAGTTATTCATGTATTTTTTCTTTGAATATTTGAAGTCACATTCATTTTGTAGTTCATAAGAAATTGCAAAATATAAAATTCAAGATTATGACAATTAGGAAAATAATAGCTCTTTTTTTGGGCAGAAAAAAAAAACTACTTTAGATAGATGATTTTTAAGAAACATGATTTTGTTAATTAATAATCCCACTAACTTTAGATAGTGAAAATATTAATTTATGTATATGGAATAGAGTCGGTTCCAAAAAATTGTATTAAATATTAGAGGTTATTAACTTTTAGATTATCAATTTAGAGAGATTTTACTATATAAGGATTCTCTCTGCATATACAATCATTTTACAGGAAACTACACACAGCTACCAAGATCTTTAAACTGCCCTATTCAAGAAGTTGCTTTTGGCTTTGGATTCGATCCCCAGACTAATCAATATAAGGTAATTAGAATTGTTTCCTATAGAGGCAGCAATGTTGGAGGCTGGAGGACAGTTATCTATACTGAATTAAAAGTCCAAATATTAAATTTAGGCAGCAATGGATGACAGAGTTTAGGCAGAACTGAGTTTAAGCTTGATCGGCAGCCAGCAGAAGCTTTAGTTAATGGAAGACTTCATTGGTTCGGTAGACTAAGAAGATGTAACTTACTTCGACCGTTGATTTCATTTGATTTATCCAATGAGCAATTCTCGAAAATTCCAATACTTGAGTCCGTAAGCCTGAGTTACGTTTTGGTGTGAAAAGGATGTCTATCAACAGCAACAATGTGTAGTAATTATGGAAGAAGATTGGAGATACGGATGATGAAAGAATACAATGTGAAAGAATCTTGGATTAAAGAATATAGCACTGGGAATTATGTGCCAAAAGGATTGAAGCAAAATCTTGATAAACCATCAAAGATTTGGAAGAATCATGGAAGAGGTGTTAGAGTTTTAGGAATTATGAAGAATGGTGAGATTTTATTGCAGTATGAAAATAGAGCTCTTGTTTGTTATGGCCCAAATCTAGGAAAATTTAAAGACCTTTCTTTTACCGGGTTACCCAAATGGTTTCAAGCAATTGTGCACGAAGGCAACTTCAATTGGATTGATGGTGCCGTTGATTATTGACACGAGTTTCTTTATCATCCTTTATGCCTTAATTTAGAGAATTCTGAATTATATTGTTTTTATCTCTTTAGAAAGAAACCAACTGGTTTATATGTTTTTTTTCCCTTTTTTAGTCTAGTTGTTTATATTAGGGATATTCAGTATATGTTACTAGATTTTGGACAATCATATGCTGAAAATATTTTGTTTGCTATGGATATGGTTAGGACAACAGACATGTTTTACAATTCAATGTATGTATTGTTAAAATTATGCTATGTCATTGTCAGTACAGTTTCTGATTTTAAAGTTCAATTTCAGGTTGTTTTTTACTCACGTTTTTTGGTGAATGCAGAATTATGGTTACATTCTGATATGTCAGTGTATTTCCTTAACACAGACTGGGACTGATCTGCCTGATCTAGAACATGAACTATAATGAGATAATAAATGTGTAGTTGGTTTTGATCACAAAATTGGGGCTGATACATAACTATATTGCATGAAGATGCCGTCTTTGTTCATATGCAACTGTTGATTCCTAGAGAAACTGACTATTTTTGCTTGCACACTTCATTTACTTTTAGGTTGCGTTTGGATGCGAGATTTGGATTTCAAATTCCACATTCATAGATAAGATATAAAATCTATAAAATTAAAAATTTATTGTTTGGCAAGTATAAGAGAGAGTCTTTTAAACTTCTATTATATATGTTGCTTATATTGTAATTTATGTGAATTAATATGAAAATAGTTTGTTTATGAAGTCTTAGTAATTAAGGTTGGCATTTGAAATGATAAGTTAAAAATGATTATTTGAAATTCTACATTTATAGTGCAATTGATTTGTGGAGGGATTTCATCTAAATCTAATCTATTTATTTTCTACGAAAAAAAGGTTGAATTTAAACGAAATCCAAATCTCTCAAATCCATGTCATCTAAACGAACCATTAGTGATTTTGACAGTACTGAATAGCTTTGATTTAGAATGATTTACCATGATGTGGCTTTAAAAACTTTTGGAGTTTTTGGATGGATTGCATTGTTTTTTACACAATTATCATTTTCAATTGTATTATGTTCTAGTGTTTTGGAATATCATATATGGCTGTGTAATAATTTTTGGGGATGGCATTGGATTTTTTAGGTTGCCGCATTTGGTGTAGATGAGGGCATTCTCAAGTGAGAGGGTGTTTGTGCAACATCTTTACCTACTACAATGGTAATATTTTTCTTGTCTTTTTAAATGGTTTACCCATTATATCCTCAATGTCTAATATCCATTGATGTGAATTAAATTTAGGGAGTTGTTGCAGGGCTTTTGGTGCTAAATACGCTGAAGCTCTTTTTACAATTTGGACATGTATCCCCAAACTTGGTAAATTCTAGTCAACTCTTTCTCTCACTATATTTTGCTGTTCTTGCTTTACTAAGATCTAAACATGTAATGAATAGTTTGCAAATTTGGAGTGCTTATTTTATAAGAAGTGGAAGATCTAAACAAATTATTCAAGGAGTGACAGTTTATGCAACTCGCAATTGCATATATCTAGCAATTGCAGAAATTATCACTGAGACAGTCTCCGATGAAGGATTTTGAGGCGTCCTTGAAGTTGATGAATCAGTAAGCAAAATACTTCTCATATCTGCAAAAGAATACATAAACTGAATTCAGTAAAAATGAACACAAAATGAAATGATTCAACAATAAAATGAAAATTGATGATTTGAGTCTTGAAGAGCACTATAGGTAGACTCTGACAAAGAGTGAAAGCTAAAGGGCAGACACGTAGGATAATTAATTTTGAAATAACACATGTTAACTAGAAATACAAGTATATATAAAGTTTTAATTTTGCTTTCATTCACATCTCCTTCAAATTTCAAAAAATAAAAATTCCCGTTTCAAGTTTGTAATAGAAAAAAGAAAAAAAACCATTTGCTACAAAACTCCAAAATGGAGAAAGTTCCGGTGATGCCTTCCGGCTTCCGGTTTGCATTGACAGACGACAAGTTATATGTTGACTATATGTTTCTGAAAATCAACACAAATATTGAATGTCCACCCGTGGTAAGACCAATGGATCATTTGGGACAAATTTTCAAATAATCGGTTGTTTTCTGCAGCGTATGATGATCTTTACATCACTAAAATCAAGAGAAAGACTGAAGGAGGTTCTAGAATTAACCACACAGTTGGGGGAGGGTACTTGGCATGATATGGGTATTGAGAAACTTGACGATGTATGCAAAACCAAATTGAGCTACAAGAATTCAACAATGATAAACCGACCATAACGTTGGAATTTGCAGGAGAACAACGTCACTATCATTGATTCTGATTTGGTTCTTAATAGATTGAGAAAACATGAAGTGTCTGCTCAAACTGTAAAAAAGACACATCTTCCATTAAAGAAAATCGATCTTAATGCTCCTGGAGCTCACGAGGTTCTGTTCCAGATCCTACCAGTACTAGAGGTACCATTCTCATGTTGCTCAATTTGAGATAATGAGCTTACAGTCTAGGCCTAACCTATCTTCCTGTGTGTCTCACTTTTCCTTATCTGATTGAATTTGTTTTGTTCTTGAAAATGAGGAAAAGAGAGACACACAGGAAGATGGGCTGGGCTTAGACTGTAAGTCCATTATCCCAAATTGAGCAGTACGAGAATGGTACCTCTGGTACGAATTGGAACAAAACCTCTTGAGACTCGGAAGTATTAAGATCAATTCGCTTTGATGGAAGATGTATCTTTTTGTCAATTTGTGCAAAATCTTCATGTTTTCTCACTCTACAACCAAATTAGAATCAATGGTAGCGAAATTGTACTCCTACAAATTCGGTTAGTTTTTCATTGTTGGATTGTTGTAGCTCATATTGGTTTTGCATACATCTCCAAGTTTTTAAATACCCATGTTGTGCCAAGTACCTTCCCCAACCAGACTGTTGATTCTAGAACCTCTTTCAATATCTCTCTTGATTCAATGAAGTAGAGATCGTCATTTGCTATAGAAAACGACCGATTATTTGAAAATTTGTCCCAAATGGTCCATGGGTATTCTTCTCTGCACAAATCATAGGTTTTAACAATCTCGTTACCACGGGTGGATATTCAATATTTGTGCTAAATTTTGGAAATAGATAGTCAACACATAACTTCTCAGTTTGTCAATGCAAACAACAAAGCTGGAAGGCATCACCGGAAATTTCTCCATTTTGGGATTTTGTAGCAAATGTTTTTTTTTTCGAAGAGAAATTTCTTTAAAGTAGAAAAAACTGGAAACGAGAATATTTGTTTTTTGAAATTTGAAGGAGATATGAATGAAAGCTAAATTATAACTCTATTTATACTTGTATTCTAGTTAACATGTGCCATTTCCACAAGTTATTTCAAAATTAACCATCTTCCGTGTCCGCCCTTTAGCTTTCACTCTTAGTCAGTATCTACCTATGTTGTTCTTCGAGTCCCAGATTGTCAATTTTCATTTTATTGCTGAATTATTTCATTTTGTGTTCATTTTTACTGAATTCAGTTTCTGTACTCTATTGCAGATATGAGAAATATTTTGTTTTCCAATTCATCAAGTGCAAGGATGCCTCAAAATCATTCACCAGAGACTATCTTAGTGATAATTTCCGCAATTGTGTTGATGGGACAGAGGAGCCAGGTATCCACCAGTGTATTTTTCCTTCCGTTTCGAGTAGTATTGCTCCCAAGTCTCTACCTCCTCTTGTGGGTTTTCATGTTCTATATGATATGCTTACTAAATGTGGATTGATTTTTGTCACTATCATGTTATCAAATATAAGATTAGGTTCATTTTGTAAGTTATGCTGGGAATGCAAGTTTTAGTTCTGGACTAGTTAGTAATCTTTGTGAGTTTATCATTTAGTTAGTTTTCAATTTTTTTTTCCAGAAGTTTCATGCTTGATAGAAGTTGAGAAAATAGCTGAAGGAGCTTCTACTACCTTTCCATATGTTGGTTTAGATATTTATTTAGTCAGTTTTTGATATAAATAGTTACACTGCAGCTCATTTTTGTCCCGACAACAAAAACTAATTTAGTTTAGTTAGTTCTCTCTTTTATCACAATCATTTTTCTCTCAGAAGGCAAGATATATGGAAGTTGTGGTACTATTATAAGAACTTTGTTTACAGTTGAATTAGCTAGTAAATTGGAAAAAATTTCAAATGGAAGACCTAATGTTTGACACCAGAATAGCATCAAGACATTCTTTTTGTAAAATTAATGTTGCGCTTTTAGCAATACAATTATGAAAATTTGTTGATATTTACATATGTTGATGCTTAATACATTTTGATGCTATTCTTTGCTCTGTGAAGGGTTTTTCCCCTTTTTTTCTCCCCTTAAATTAGACCGCTCATTTCTCCCTTTTAATCATTTTTTATTGCTCTTTTTATCACCCTTTACCCTGTTATACAAAAAGTAAAATTTATTATTCTTATTGAGAATGGCCTTTTTTTTTCCCTCATCAAATTGAGGCTTTAGAGATTTTACCTATTTGAATATTAATTGGACTGAATTATTTCTCATTTTATGCTATTAGTTTCTCGGTCAATTATTCTTAGTTGCCATCTTGATTTTTCCTACGTAAACTTCAACCTGTTCTAGAGGCAAATTTTATTGCCAGAAGTGAACCTCATTTTGTTTTTTCATCCTCATGTTAATGATCAAATTTGTGGCAAGTATAATGAGTGAATTTGGTTATTTCCCTTTTTCAATCCCCCAATAATCGGATATGAATTATTCTCAGTGAGTTAATTGAGTATTATGAACTGCATAATAAAATCTCATTAGTTTATAAGTTTAGCAGTAAAGTTGTTAACTGTGCCTGCCAACTGCCAATTGTGTGTACCATACCATATCTGTTCATTTTGTTAGTTTACCTAAAAATGATTATATAATAGTAATGTGGTTCAATTGTCACTTGGTTTTGTACTTCTATCAATCTCAAATGGATTTTGACTGGGGAAATTAAGTGTAATAAGCAAACCTATCCTGAAAGTGTAAATTATAGTGTTTGAGACTTGATTAATTTAAGGTTTTTGACCTATGAAGCACGGACTCGGATACGGATACGGGTACGGGTACGGGTGCGGGAAATGACATTTTCTAAGAAAATGAGATACAAATGCGGCGGAGACACGGTTATATATATATATATGTAATCAAAATTTTAAAAGATATAAATTATAAATAGAATTCATGGTTCATCAACTCATGTAATTAAAATAACTATAATTAATTGAAAAAAAGAAGAAAATAGAAAGTGAGAGATCGAGAGAAGGAGATTGATGAGAGTTCCATTTCAAAGAAAGAAATATTGAGAGAGAGAAATTCTAGAATTTCATTATTTTTTTTTTCATAACATTTTAAGCTTTTTAAAAGTTTTTTTACAAAAAAAATCTATTTTTTTTCAAAATTTCCTTGTCCCCGCTGTGTCCGTGCCATGGTCCTGCCGTGTCCACATATTAAAAAAAAAAAAAAAAGAGGGGACGAGTATTTGCCGTGTCCCCACCGTGTCTGTGTTCTCGGAGTATCCGACGCGCATACACCAACCTTTTAGATGTGTTCTTGCTTCATAAGCCTCAATGAAATGTACCAGCGGAAAACTGGATATAAACATGTGTTTGTCACTATTTACTCATTTTAGATGGATTAGTTTCACCGGTCGTCCCTTATTGATTCACTCATGTACACTTTGGTACTTAAGATTTGGTTTGCTACACAAATATCCTTTTTTTACGTTAATGTCCTCGTCAATTTTTTTTTTGTTAAAACGCTGATGTGGCCATTAACTTAACATTTTATTTAACTTCTTAGCATTCCTGAAACACCATCAGTGGCAGTTTGATGTGTTCCTCAAGGATGGTTTGGGTTTTAAGCATGATTTTCTCATACCTGTAGTGCTTACTCATGTTGGTTGGGTCCTTCTCTTCTTCTTTGTCTTTGCTTATGGCATTAAGTTCCTTAACATCCAAAAAAGATAAGAACGCCTTTTAGAATGTAAAGATTTATAGGCAAAAACCTGATGAAATCACCCTTTAGAATGTGAAGATTTATAGGCAATGTTGAAGTTTGATTCACAAGTTAGACCAAATCTGATTCAAATAAAGATTAGATAGGATTGATCTTTGATTTGTTTGTTATTTCCAGATTTCATGGGATTGTTTATTTGATTGTTTTTTTACCGTTATTGTTCCTTCTGCATTGCTATAAAAGCAAGCTCTGTTTTCACCAGCAGAAGTAATAAAACCATTCTGATTTCCTTGTTCTGTTTCATTTCTTCTTACAATCATTTTCAGAGGCTTATATTCTCCAACATTGGTGGTATCAGAGCCAGGTTCACACATCTTGGCTTCAATGGCTGTCAATGGAGGATTGATTCAACAGTCCACGATTCCTGTGTTTCAAGGTGACAACAACGACCCGTGGAGTATTAAAATGGAGACACTCTTTAGGTCCTAAGATTTGTGGGACTTGGTGGAGAATGGGTCCTCTGAAACAGAGGAAGACGAAGCCAAGAAAAAGGAAAGTAAGAAGAAAGATGCAAAGGCCCTCTTCTTCATTCAACAGGGGCTTCATGAGTCTGTTTTCACAAGGATATCAGATGCACAAACCTCAAGAGCTGCCTAGAAAAAATTGAAGGAGGAGTACCATGGATCAGCTTGAGTTAGGAAGGTAAGAATTCAGTCCCTTCGAAGAGAGTTTGAACTCTTATTTATGCAGAATGGAGAAACAGTGCGGGGATTTATAACAAGAGCAAGGACTACTGTCAACCAAATGAAGAAGTTTGGAGATGTCATAAATGAGGAGACTGTTGTATCCAAAATACTAAGGAGCTTGACACCCAAATATGACCATGTGGTAGCT